>CAUYLG010017546.1:0-26580 GCA_963573385.1 Cacajao melanocephalus | reverse complement strand
CAAGATTAAGTTTTGCCATGTTGCACCCTTGAGTACCACCAGATAGTTGCTTATAAAAAACTTGACTTTGCTCACATTGGGCTCCTGTTTCATTTCCTCATTGGTTGTTATCTTCATCAAGGTGGGTGGGTGCTCAGGCACCCTCTTGGTCATGCTCATGTGTCACGCTGCCTGTCTTTTTTAGGCAAAGGTAACTGTCACAGGAGAGAACACACATTCCAGCACAATTGAGTTGGGGTCTTCAGTTAATATTCTAGCATGGTAAAGGGAAAAACTTCCAAATTATCACCAAAGCATTAACAATGTCAAAGTATTTAGCAGAACATTAAAAAAAAGAAAGGCAAAGTGTTAAAACTTTTTCTTTCTTGAGGACAACAGTAGATTTTTCCTTAAAGTTTTCTGTCCTTAATAACTTTGCAGCCATATATTACTGTGGGGTATTTTATACATTGATATGGGATTTGCTTGCTAGTTAGATACATCTTTGTTGGCGATGTTCAGTGTCAAGTCATATACAATAATATCATATTAGTCTTTGCTACAATAACTGTTTTTCAAACCACCAAATTTCTCTTGAGGAGCTGAATCCCCTACATTGAACAGAATGTTTGTGAATATGGAACACAGGAAAGTGGATATAAAATTATCCACATGGCTTTATGCTTCTTACATTCATCAGTACAGTGACCTTTTACAGTTTTTCCCCGAGCAGTCAGTACATGTTTAAACTAAACTTGGTGTTCTCTCTGAGCAGCCATCACCACGGTTTTCACTTTTTCCAACTGCTATTGGACCTTTGTATAGCTTTCTTCCAGAAGCATCTCTGTCCCCTTCTTTCTTGAACCAAGCATTGATTCTTGGAGGTTTAGATGCTAATAGGGGTGATGAATATCAGAAACAGGATGTACTACACTTGTAGTAGGCACCATAATAGATAGAGCTATAGATAAAGTCCTCTGGGAGCTGGAAAGAGTAGAGGTGACCTGTACATACCAGGATTAAGCAAGTCTTATGGAGGAAGTAGCATTAAAAATAATGCTTCAGGCTGGGTGTGCTGGCTCATGCCTGTAATCCCAGCACTCTGGGAAGCCAAGGCGAGAGGATCAGTGCTCCCAGGAGTTTGAGACCAGCCTGGGTAACAGAGTGAGACCCTGTCTCAAACAAACAAATAAGCAAGCAAACAAACAAATAAACAGTGAGACTCCATCTCTAAATAAATAAATAATATGCTCCAGAGAGTAAATTAGGACATGTCGGTTTTAGGGGCAGGAGAGAGGAAAGATAGCTTAGTAAAATTGTAGTCACAAGGGCAGAGATGCCGTGTACAAGTATAGGTCATAGCTAGAATTTCAGCTTGTCTGTCGAGAAGTTGTAATAAAGAGAAGAGGAAGAAAAAAGTGAGAAAAGGTGATTTAAATCAGATCATGGGGGACCTTGAATACTGGGTTAGTGTATTACCACCATTCAGTAGACCATTAGCACATCTCTTGAGAGACTTGAGGAGAGAATTAGGTGAACAGTTTGGAGGATTAATCTGGGCTGCAATATGTCATGTAAATTGGGGCAGAAACATTGATGGTAAGGAGAGTATTGAGAGGTGGTTCCATCATTCTTTGGAAGATGCAGTAAGGACCATTAAATTGGTGTTTTGTGTATTTTTAATCACATGTGGTGTTTTGATCCTTAAATATTGAACTTTTGTGTGAAAGGAGAGCTTTGATGTAGTGGTATTAAAATTAATCAACTTCAGTGTAGGGAAAGGGGCTGGGATTCATTTTATCTGTTAAACATACTCTTTTCTAGATACTGTGCTAGGCATTATAGATCTAAAAGTAAGGAAGATAGGATTCCAGCACTTGAGGTTTTTGTGTTTTAGCACAATAGAAGATACTGAATTGGAATCCTAGTAATTCCACATGTTCAGAGCTTATAGGATATGTGCTCTAAGAGGGGCAGGTTAAGAGGATGTTTGATACTGGAAGGATAGATAGGAACCACATTGTGTCAGACTTCTTTGGCTTAATTCCTTAGACAGTGGACAAAGCCTTTGAAGGTTCTGTGGAATATGTGGTTAACAGATCTCTCCAAGACTTCTGAGAAAAATGGATGTAATATGGTTTTGTCACTTAAGGAAACAAGGAAAGTTCACTTAGAGTAAGTATTGATTGTCATTTAGACTACTTCATTTGCGGGTGAAAAAAGCACAAAGATCATATTATGTTATGCTGTATTACTGATAATAACTAAAGCAAAAGTATTTTAAACTACCAACTCCAAATAACAAACCTCTTTATTGAAACATTATAAGGTATTAACCTACTGTTAGTTTAATTTATGCATATATAATGATACTCTTTGAATTTTAATGCAGATTTTGATAATTTGTAAATTTAAGGGTGCCTTGAATATTAGGATATATCAGTTGGTAGTAGTGATGTGAGACCAGCTTGATAGGCTTACATTCTTAAATAGGGTGGCCTGAATTTAGTTTATCAGTCGAATAAAAGTGTATGTCTGTGAGGTAACAAAGATTATTATGTTTGAGAATTTTTTTTTGCGATAAAATAGTGCAGAACTAACCAAATACATTTGTTGGCCATATAGGGTAGAAGGTTTTTAGTTACAGTGTGAACTGTACTGTTTTTTCCTTCTGAGCATGATGAGTGAAGTGATTTTGAGCCAGTCATTCTTACTCCTGTCTAAGTTGTTTAAAGGAGATCAAGAGAAAGAAGCTGTTATTGAAAAATTATATTTTCCTTAAATATTGCTGGTGAATAGCAGGAAATTTTGGTATTGTATATATTTCACCCAACTTTGGGATGAATATATAAATACAGTATTGAAATTTTGATTTTGTGTTTGATTAGGTTCTTGGTTTATATTTTGAAAATACTAGATTCAGCCTCACATCTTTGAAATGGGTGTTCAGAAGCTTTTAAATTCTTTTCATCTAAGGGAAGAGAGAAAGTTTCTTAGAAAAGAATTCCAGTTTCACTAAATGGCTCTTGACTTCAATAACTGAGTTACTGCATAACAAGATGAGTCAGATGGTCCAAGAAGCCGTTTAGAGTTTCTGTTACCATGACTGTAACATATAGGTAGAAGAATATTCTATTTTACAGTTATTGTTTAACCCAAGTTGTTGATTAAAAAGTGAAAAGTTTAGAACGTTGTATCCAGTGGTTTTATTTATATTACTAAGGAATCCTATACTTATTTACTGTGACTTTTTTTTTTTTAAGTGAAAGCAAAGCAAGTTTATTAGAGCAGCAGAGTACAGGAAAATGGCTGCGCCATAGACAGAGCAGGGCTACCCCAGAGTAGCTGTGACTTAATTGTACCTTTAAAGATACTTCACAGTTTTCTCAAGGGGTGCTTGTGTGTTTGTGTTTTCAGGGAAATCCATACAAGGTGGATACAACACTGTGTTTGCTAGGTATGAACTTTAAATTCTGGGCTGATGAGCAAAGCTTTCAGAAAGCATTTCTCAGCTTTTTCTAACTGGTAAATTAGAAGCCTCAGATTCAGGAATTAGGGAGAATAAATTACAAAGTAGTAAAAATAAAAAAAGCCTTTGCTGGGTGTGGTGGCTCACGCCTGTAATCCCAGCACTTTGAGAGGCTGAAGTGAGAGTTCACCTATGGCCAGGAGTTTGAGACCAGCCTGACCAACATAGTGAAACCCCATGTCTATTAAAAATACAAAGTTACCTGGGCATGGTGGCACTTGCCTGTAATTTCAGCTACTTGTGAGGCTGAGGCAGGAGAACTGCTTGAATTGGGAGGTGGAGGTTATAGTGAGCTGAGATTGTGCCATTGCACTCTACCCTGGGCAACAAGAGCGAAACTCTGTCTCAAAAAAATGGAGCATTTGCACTCTAGAAGAAACTTGTAAATAATTTTAGTAGTATTATTTTTTACTTCAAAACGTTTGCCCCTCTATACTTGCTTTTGTCTTTGATTTGCAAACAGTTGAAAGATCAAAATTCCTGGTTTGATTTTATGTACCTGGGAGATCCCCCCTTCCTTCTTGTTTTCCCTCCTTCTCCTCTCTCTTGTCCACCTTGCCTCCCCACTCCTTCCCCCTCCCTTCCCCCTCCCTCCCTGTGAGAGGGAGTTGGTGGAGAAGGAAACCTTGGTTTATTGGAAGAGTGTGGGAGATGGAGTTTAAATTGTAAAAGTTCATCAAGCCATGCAAATTCGGAGCAGTAGGCTTTATGCTTCATTTATAAGCGGCTTTTCTTCCAGCTAGACTTTTTAGATGCCGGCATTGAGACTGTAATTGACAGCAGTGGTTTTGTTTTCTTTTTAGGCTAGCTATCTGATTGCCATAGTAGCATCCAGTAAGATAGCCTGATCTAACGGCAGCATGTCAGGGAGTTGCCTTGAGCATAACTCTCCCCTCTCTGAGATTGCACTTGGATTTTTAGTTTCAGAAGAAAGATGATAATATATGTTATAATTCTGTGTCATTTCTTTTGTGGTTTTGTTGTCAGGAAGGACAACCTGGGTGACAGAGCGAGACTCTATCTCAAAAAAAAAAAACAGATATGATTCCATGTATCATTTTATGCAGGCTGAAATAATCGCTGCTATGATTGAAATATTTTTGATATAGTCTTCTAAAATTTTGCCAGTTTTCGTTTAGCAATTTATGTCCTTGTTGCCACATGCTTGTGACTAGCAATCAGGCTACAGTTTTTAACATCATTTGGAGTTTGTGCATTTTCACACTTCATTTATCCCCATTAAGATGATAGCTGTTAGTTCCAACCCATGTTTCCAGGGTACTGAGATAACTCTAAATCTTGATTCTGACATCTATGATATTAAGTAGCAATTTCAGATTCGTGTTAACCACAAACTTTACTAAAATGCATCTTTGCTTAAGATGCAAAACAAAGTCTCAAGGGCTAAATTAGATCCACATAAGCATTTTCATTAACCAGTACAGGCATTTTTAAAAATATCTATGAAGGTGTATTAATTTCCTGGGGTTGTCATAAAATACCAAAAGCTGAGTGGCTTGAAATAACAGAAATTTATTTGCTCACAGTTTGGAGGCTAGAAGTCTAAAAACAAGGTACCAACAAGGCCATGATCAATCTGACTGTTCTTGGGGGGAATCCTTCCTTGTCTCTCCTAGCTTCTGCTGTTTATCTGCAATCCTTGCCTTTTCTTAGCTTGTAGATACATTAGTCCACTTACATGGCCGTCTTCTTCTCCCTGTGTGGCTTCACATCATTTTCTCTCTGTGTGTGTCATCTCGTGTCCCAGTTTTCCCTCTTTATAAGGATGCTTCTTATATTGCATTGGGGCTTATTTTAATAATCTCATTTTAACATGATTATCTCTGTAAATTAGACTTTATTTCCAAATAAGATCACATTTTGAGATATTCAGCATTTGGATATTGTAGGTAGGAAAGACACTATTCAACCCAAAACCAAAAGCATTTGGATTAGTGATTTCTACTCAAAATGGTAGATATAATACTCACAATATCATATGTAATATGTCATATTTATCATATATTGTCATACATATATACCTGTATAAATGCATGGTGTCCATATGTATGCACACATATATGACAAGTGTTTTTTGTGTGTGTGTGTGTGTGTGATAGTGCAAACTTGTAAACTTTCTAGTCTCCATAAAATTCTTGCTTTGGCAAAAGCCATCAGTTGGTAATTTCAGTTAGTTAATCGGGGCATAGTACCTTAACTGATCAACTTATGTTTTTATTTATTTATTTATTTTGAGACAAAGTCTCACTCTGTCACCAAGCTGGAGTGCAGTGGCTTGATCTCAGCTCACTGCAACCTCTGCCTCCTGGCTTCAAGCAATTCTGCCTCAGCCTCCAGAGTAGTTGGGACTACAGGCACATGCCACCACACCCAGCTAATTTTTGTATTTTCAGTAGAGACGGGGTTTCATTTTGTTGGCCAGGGTGGTTTTGATCTCTTGCCCTTGTGATCCGCCCGCCTCAGTGTTCCAAAGTGCTGAGATTACAGGCATGAGCCATTGCACCTGGCCTTGATCAACTAATTTTTGAACTCAGGCTGTATGACTTCATTTTATAATAATAATATCAAAATCGTAGTGCTTCTTTTCAGTCTTGTAGCAGATGTTAAAGTGGAGCAAAAAGAGGAACCCATTATCATCACAGTGCTAGAGCACTGATGTGACATGTCTAGTAATATTTTATAGATCCAATAACATCCAACAGAAAACACAAGTTTGTTTGCATGACTCAACTTGAGAGAAAATAATTCATACATGAGTGTGACTGAATCCAGATATTTTCCAGTTAAAACAAGTCATTTCTCATTTTACTTACATATAGCTTAATATTTGAAAAAAGCAGAGACCATCAACTTGCATACATATCTCAGTTAAAAATATAGTAGAGAAACAGCATATTCGATTAAGACCTTTCTATTCCTCTCACCAATGGTGCACATGGGAAAACAGGGCAAAATGGAGCGTCAAGTCCTAAATCTCTTACGCAGAATAATATATTTGTCTAATAAATCTGTGAAAAGTATTTTAAATAACATATGGGTTACCATGGGATTTACTGTGATAGGATAGAATATAATAATATATAGTGGAAGTCCTACTTGCTGGAAACTTAGTTTAAATTCCAAACATATTTACTTACCTCATAGTCTATTAAAATCAAAGTGCCAATCTGTGATCCTCCCTCCTGGCAGGTGGTTCTCTGTCACATTGTTCAACAGCAGCATCTGCTGGCTGCAAAGTCCACCTCTCACTTCTTCTGTTGCTTGGATTTCTACCGTTTGGTTTGTTTTAAACGTCATTCCAGGGAGTGGTTTTGAATAGGAATGTTGGATTACATTGGGAGAAAAAAGAGATAATCAAAAGGTCTTGAAAGCAGATTTCTTTAATAATTTAATTTTTATTAGGTACCTAGAGAAAACAAAATCTATCCACTTAAGACTTCCACAGTCTCACTGCTTGTGCCAAACATGGAAACCAGCTTGTGGATAGTTGTACATCAGAAAACCATTTATGACTGCCATCTCAGAGTAGCTACTTTATTGAGAGATACGAAACAGCTATACATGGAAGGAACAACAGACTTTATAGAAATGATTGCAAACAAAATACACTCTATCATATGTATTTGTATTTAAATGATATACTTTACCATTAAAGGTGGTTTTCACAACTAGTACAAGATTTTGCGGAATTACTCATAACTTTATTCTCTTTTTCATTATTTTCAGCATATTAACTTTGAGTTCCAAACATAAACTATACAAATAATCTAAAAACATACTTGGTACCTTTTGATATGATACCTCTCAATGTAAAGAACAACTGCACTCTGATTTGTATTCCTTGTCAACATTCTTATATAAAATCAATAGCTTTAAATTTTTTAATTTGGATATTCATCTTATTAGATTCCAACCTTTTGCTTCATTAATATTCCTCAATAATGAACATCATTATTATACTTTAAGTTCTGGGGTGCTTGTGCAGATTGTGAAGGATTGTTACAACGGTATGCACGTGCCATGGTGGTTTGCTGCATCCATTCCCCCATCATCTACATCAGGTATTTCTCTTAATGTTATCCCCTCCAATCTCCCCACCCCCTGCTATCCCTCCTCTAGCCTCCCCCACAATCCCCAACAGGTCCTGGAGTGTGATGTTCCCCTTCCTGTGTCCATGTGTTCTCATTGTTCAACACCCACGTATGAGTGAGAACATGCCATATTTGCTTTTCTCTTCTTGTGTCAGTTTGCTGAGAACGATGGATTCGAGCTTCATCCATGTCCCTGCAAAGTACATGAACTCATCCATTTTTATGGCTGCATAGTATTCTATGGTGTATATGTGCCACATTTTCTTTATCCAGTCTATCCTTGGTGGGCACTTGGTTTAGTTCTAAGTCTTTGCTATTGCAAACAGTGCCTCAATGAACATACGTGTGCATGTATCTTTATAATAGAATGATTTATAATCTTTTGGGTATATACCCAGTAATAGAATTGCTGGTCCAGATGATATTTCTATTTCTAGATGCTTGAGGAATCGCCACACTGTCTTCCACAATGGTTGAAATAATTTATACTCCCACCAACAGTGTAAAAGTGTTCCTAGTTCTCCACATCCCCTACAGCATCTGTTGTCTCCTGATTTTTGCGAACATTCATTTCTTTTAGACAAGATGAAACGAACTTGGAGTATGACTTTAGCTTTAAGAATTTATGTTTAAGGAAAATATATTTAAGCATTTAATATTCTGGAGTTTCTTTCTACCACAGTGTAATTTTCATACCACACATATATAAGGTTTTCGTTTTCTACTTCTACCAAGTTATCATATAGTTAGTTACTTCTGATGGTTTTAAGAAAAAGTTACGGCAGTAGATTCATTATTTATTTTAATACTATGAATGTAGTTTACTGGAAACATTTAATTCACAAGTGTCACTGGTTTACTCATTTATGCATTTTAACGTAAAAAATATTTTTCAAAAACAGAGACATGGGTCTCACTTTGTTGCCCAAGCTGGTCTCAAACTCCTGGGCTCCAGCAATCCTCTTCCCTTGGCCTCTTAAAGTGCTGGGATTATAGGCACGAGCCACTGAGCCTGGCCAGAAAATTCCTACATACCAAGTTTTGGGTCAGGTACTGCCCTACTAGATGAAAACACTAATTCATGTAATTATCTAAAAACCCTAGAAATCTCTAGAATAATTCAGATTAATTTTGCTTAGCAAATATTCCCTCCCTTCTCCACCCATTGTGAATGTGTATATGATCTCACCCAACTTTAACTGGGCTTGCATTTAAGACTTGCCTTGGCAAGTAAAACACATTGACCAGAGCAGAGATCTTCAATGTTCTTTTATGTTTTAGCATACTTCTTAGGCTCTTAAGATGTATCAGTCATCCCTGTAGTTTTGGTTCCAGAAAAAACAAATAAAGACTTGATCCCAACCTCTAAGATCAGAGCCTAGCCACACAGAGCCTTCCAGCCAAACCCATCCCAGGTTAACTAAAACTCATGTAGAATTTCACTAAATATAACTTGAATGGTGCTGCTTGCTCATTTGGCCTCAATCTTATAGTGAAACAGCAAACACCAAAAAAAAGTTATCATTCTTACCGATATAATTGACTCTGGTTATCAAGAGAACAGTGAGTCATTGTGACACACAATATGGCCAGGAGAGAGTACTGTTGGAACTGAGGTGATTCTTTGGTAATCTTGGCATGTCTATATCTGGTAAAAATCATAAGCAGCCATAGTCTGACAAGGGCTTGATAACCAAGTTCTCAATTCCTTGAGAATGAAATCCTGTGTTGTTTTATGAGATGAGGAACCCAAACCTGATCAAGTGTAGAGGAAGAATACTTGAGTATTATTGATAACGTTAGTACCAATTGCAGCAGTGGTTACTACAGATTGGCCTGCTTTTTCTCCCTTCTTTTTTTTTCCCTTGGAAATTATGCCTTTCCACTCTCACAAAGAAGCATAGTCAGCACAGAGAGAATATAATGTGAGACAGAGTGGATATAAGGGGGGTTATGAGGGACGTCCAACACCCTACCATTAGTGTGGGCTAGTCATTACAATTGATGAACCAATCTTAATATAGTATGAGTTAATAATAAAGAAATATTATTAGTTATAATTGTTAGTTATTAATGATTAGTTAATAATAATGTATCAATATTCATTTATCCATTACAATAAATAAAGTTTATAGTTTATATTAGGGTTCAATCTTTGTGTTGTATAGTCCATGGATAATGATAAATGTATGCTGACATATATCCACCATTACAGTATTATACAGAATAGTTTCACTGTCCTAAAAATCTCCCTTGCTCTGACTATTCAATTCTGTCCACTGAACTCTTGGCAACCACTGATCTTATTATTATCTCTTTACTTGTGCTTTTTTCAGAATGCCATATTGTTGGGCCCACTGTTTCCTTATTTTCTCTGCTGAGGTTTCCATCACAATGAGTTCAGGGACTCCAGTGGTGCCACCATTTTCTTGGGTTGTAAAGTTGGCTCATCACGGTGAGTCTTTGGAGGCTTGGTATGAGCAGTTGTAGAAAACTGAGAGAATCTTTTTTTAATCTCCTGCAAGTAAGTTATTCATAGCTCATGAACTGGTTTTATTAGTCTTTAATATTTCAATAGCAGTTGACAATCCAAGCAGCTTGTCTCCATGGGAACAAATATTGAATCTATATATATAATACATGTGTAAGTGTATATACAAATCTCAAAATTATAAGTAGAAAAAATTATAATTAAGAGTCATAGTTAGGGAATAGGAATAGAATCCACTACACATAAACAAAACAGGCCTTTAGGCTTGCTTCAAATAGTGATTTGAAATTTATCCTTTTCATAAATATGCAAGTTAAACATTATTATTATTATATTTTTCCTAAAATATATGCTTCATCAATCTTTCCTAGGGCTGTTCTCCAGTATGCCCTGTAGCTGCCCAGCTGAATTGGCCATGGTCATTCTGCTACATGTGAAGTACTTTAATTTTTTAAGGGGCTTTTTTGTTGTGCCACTTTAATATACAATTACTATCTCTATTATTACTTTACTTTCACATTTGGAAAAGTATAACCAATAAATTGTGTACCTCTTTCTATCTTTTTTTCATTAGCACTATAACCACTAGCAAATAAAACAGACGTTTTTATCAGAAAAGCATTTTGTAAATATGCAAGACCAAGAAATCAACAACAGACACACTGTGCAGTTAGCACCATTTTCCCTAATCCACTAAAGGCAGTTATCCAAGAAGGGACCTGTTGATGCCACTCGTAGATTCCTACGGCAGTTGCTAACTGATGACTTATGATAAAAAAATTAATTTTCTCTTGTAATACTGAAATCCCAAAAAGCAGGAGTTTTGTTATCAATGCCTGACTTTCTGAAGTCAGATATTGGAATAATATGTAATATGTAATTTGAATTCATTTACTCCAAACATTATCATCAATTATTTTCCAAGAAAAATGCATACATAGCATTTGATATTGCCTAATTTCTGAAATTGGTTGAGTTCAAAATAAGAATTTCCAATATTGTTTTCTAACAAACCTGTAAAATTAGTCACAAGTTATATGAACAGTTTTATACACTATAATCTTACTAAGGGAGAAAGTTTTGTCTATATCATTTTGATTGCCTTTGGATAACAATTATGTGTTAGAAAGCAAGGTCTAAGGTTAGCAAGGTGTGCGTAACTAATACTAAATTGTGATGTAATAATTTGAATAAAAATTTAATGTATGAAAATTAGCCATTTTTGATACTATCTATACTTCTCTTTGTGAATAAAATCCACATCCATCATATGCAATACATTTACATACAATGTGCCAATCTGTGGAGAAACCCACTATCTGTTTATATTTATTACTAATTTTTCTGAAAATTAAACCACTTTTAAATTATAAATTTAATAGTCTACAAGTTTATACTGTTAAATACACAATATTTTCTTAGGAAAATTCTTAGAAATACAACAGTCATCCAAAATTTGATTGTATATTTAAGTATTTAGTTCACATGGTGAAGAATCTTTCCATAAAATCTTTAGCAATTGATACTTTCCAGAGGTCTAAAGAGCTCCTTATTCCTCCACAAATATACTGATATTTTGCATTATCATTCTTCAATTATATTTCAGATTAAGAGATAAACATGTTTTACATTTGGTTAAATCATATTTTCTTTGATTAGAATTTATGTCCATATTAGCTGTATATGATTATACTTGTCTATCTATGTGTCTGCATCTATCCATCTATCAGTCTTCAATCATCTATCTAGTCTTCATTGCAAAGTGCATGATAATGTTTCCCATTCACTTGTTTCTTGCAGTACCTTTTTTACTATTGATTTAAATTAACTCCTGCATTAGTGAGTAAAGCTTTGTATGTCATAAATGTGTCTCTGATTTTCTCAATTTTTATATACCTTTTAAGTTTGCTTAATTCTTGTTATTTAATGTTCAAAGTTAAAATATTTGTTTGGTTAAATCACTCAGCCTTTTCTTTTATGATTTTTGTATTTGTTGGTAAAGATGGGTTTTAAAACAAGAGTTTTTATTTTTGGTAAATTTTTATTGAGCACTTATCACAGCTTAGGAACACAGTTAGCCAAGTCCTCGTCCAGCCTGCAATTTCAAGCCAGTTGTGGAGGCAGAAATATAAATGTTCATTCACACAACATTAAGAAATATTTTGTCAACAGCAATCTACCAATAAATGCAAATTGATCCAGTACAAATTGAGAACATATGTGCTGAGAATAAAGGAATGTGTAAATGAATGGATGGAACTTCTCAAGGGAGGGAAATTAGAGATAATAAAAATCCAATGCTTTCAAAATTTTTATGACATCTTTTTTCAGTGATTCTTCTATGCATCTATGAATTATTCTACTTCGCATATATTGGAAAAGTTGGATCTTGCGATACACATTTTATACATTTCTTCTATGACAAGAGGAGTTGAAGCTGATATGTTATAAAAGCTTAAGCACAAATGCAATCTTCAGCATTATTTTTCTGGGAAATTGAAAGTGAGACAGGAATGGTTAGGAAATCAAATTAATTATGTTCGTTACTAGCCATGAATTCACTCTACACCTTCAAATCCAGCTTTGTCTTCACACCCTGTTGCCGCCTAGTACTTTTGAAGTTTCATTTCAGAGGTGAAGGTATAAGAAAAGAGAAAATGTGGAAGTGGTTAAGTGTTCTCAATACCTTGTTGACAACTTGGTTTTGTTCTAATGCCTTAAAAAGACTCTCTGGGAGCTGTTTCTGCACGTGCTCTCTCTCTCTTTCCAGTTGTCCTCAACACTCATCACTGAGGGAAAATGAAAAAGAAAGAACTGATGACATTATAACCGTGGTTTTCTTTTTAGTTCCTGTGTCTACTGTGTATTTTACCTTCTAACTTTTCTAGAGCTAAATTTTGAATGATCCAGTTCTAAAGCATAATTTTCACTCCTACTTGGAGTATCTCTCTTGAATACTTAACTAATATTACTCTAGTAAGCAAGACAGGCCACCCCAGGGAAACCTCAAGTGTGTTCATGTTCTCCCCTTAAACCAAAGAAATTCAAGTCATGTTTCCCTTCCTTGGGAGTTAATCTAATTACTCCATACTAAGGTGCTTGTAAAGCAGAACTTTCCAAGATAAAAATTTATTCAGAACCCATAAAACTATTTTTTTGATATTTATATTCTTTCTTCTTTCTCAAAGTTCATGGTACATAGCTTTTTATTCTCTTCCCCAAACTCACAATTAAGAAGTGAAAAAAGATGTTTGTAACTACGAAATTTCAAATTCACTGAAGAACCAAGTCATTCATTTCAGCATTTCTCTTCTGTGATGACTAATGTATGCAATTCCATCATGACCTATAACCATTGGCCCCATGTCAAATTTTAGTCTTTTATAGGGTAGGATGCAAGAGTAAAACAATTCTCAGCTAAGGAAACAGAAGACTAATATTCCAAGAAATAAATATAAACAAATAGAAAAAAGATTTAATTTTTGAAAGTAATATTAGTGTAGGATCTGTGTATGACGTTATAGAATCAACTATACTGGAATTGTTATATAGACAAATATATAGCCCTTAGGAAAAAATTAAATATTCTTGTTCTTGGCTCTTGCTGACTAAACACTGTTTGCCATTTTGGTCTTATTTCTGGTAACTAAACTCTTGATCATGGTCCATTTAATTTTACCTATTTTCTCTTCCTGAAAAACTCTACACCTGCCCACCCTTTTCCTACACTGTGTTCTGCCTAGCACACTTTTTTGATTCCTTTCAACTATTTAGTTCTTACCCTATTAGTCTGGTATTTCGGGATCACTTTCTTGAGCCTTCAAATCTGGGTTGGTTCTCATTCCCATTGCACCCTCTGGTGGCCATTTCCATATCCGTCTTAGTTAATTAAGCCAATTTTGGTTAATTCCATAGTCTTAGGTGGCAGGTTGGTTCAGAAATAGGCAACTGATGCGATTCTAACCAATAGAACCAGAAACAAATTCTACAGGGAGCCTCCTAAGAAAAGTTTTATTATTCACAAAATAGAGTCACAGGAAACTACAGTATCTCTTCTCTTTTCCAAAATGCATTATTATTATCACGTTGCTGTTGTTGTTGCTGTTATTTCATTTTGTTTTGTTTTACATAGTTCTGCATCTGCTGTTACCATAGTTATAACAGCTTGAGATTACAATTAACAAAAGATGGAAAATAGAGACATGAGAAGAAAGTCTGTTTCTGTCCGCTTTGTGATATCAGTGAATCAGCCAGTGTTAGATGTCAATTTCAGCCATCATTTTACATTTATTTCATCCATCCAGAATCTCAATTGCCTTCCATGTTTGCAGAATCTTCTGCTTTTTGAAAAGCAGCCTGAAACTCATTATGACATCTGAAATGTCTTATATTCACTTTCCTAACCTTCCTTGTGTTGGAAGTCATTTCTCCATGGATTTCTTGCATTGCTGCATAGTCTGAGTACTCTGAGTAAAAGCATTTATGGCCAATCTTTGTATATGGAAACATTCCAAGACAGTAAAGTGGATTTTTTTTTTGGAATAGATTTTTTTACATCTCAGGATAACAAACATAAAGACCCCTTTCCCTTCTCCCCGAAAAATATTTGTTTATATTTCAGATTAAACAGAAATATAATTTCTCTCTTTTTCTCTTTGGAGGGGAGGATTGGCAAGACATCAGCAACCCTACCTAAAAGAAGAGTTGCCTAATTTTGAGGATTTTTTTTTTCTGTGGTGTATTCCACTGAATGTACACATAACATCTGGCACTCATTGTGTTGCCCTGTGTGAACTGATGTACAGGGAGCCAGCATAAGAGAGATAAACGGTCTTTGTATTATATTAGCCTGCTAAGGTTAAATATTCAACACAGCAGCTACTGTCATAACACTTAACAGAATAGATTCAGCATGGCAGCATGGTCTGTGTTTTCTGTGGCAGGCTGACTGGTACTTTACAATACAGTAAAATCACAGATCTTTCACAGTCTTAGACCTCATATTTTCTGGCCAGTGTATTGTCACATGACTTTGAATTCAACAATTGGAAATGCTTGCCCTATGTTTTCAACTGGAAATATTGATATGAAAAACCAGGTACCATGTTGAAATTATAAACACGTTGGTTGAATTTTCCAGCATCCATGGGCAGTTATGTCTTCAGTGCAATCTGCCCACACTGTGCCTATGGGCATTATCAGCCCTGGGGATTTTAGTAAACATCAGTCCGTTCATGTCACTCCTAAACTCTTCCCTACCATGAAAATAATTTGTTATTCTCAATAATACCTACTTCAGTCTTGTTTACTTCATTGCATAATTTCTACATTCCACACTTGAATGCAGTCTACATAAAGGAAGGGATTGTATATCCCTCTGTCAATGCATGATAGACTCCCAAAAATATTTCTGAGGAAATAAATATCAGGAATTTGGAGAAAACCTTTATTGACCTTTAACATTTTATTGAGGAAATTATCTATTGTGTATATAGATATTTTAGCATGCATAAAATTTTTCCCTCAAATATCTAAAGAATAAGTAGAAATGTGATTATACAGAATAAAATATAATAATTTAGGGAGTATATACAATTTTAATACTCAATTGACAGTATAACTAGCAGTGGTATTAGTTATCTAGCTGCACATAGATTATTCAAAAACTTAGTGTCTTAAAACAGTAAACACCCTATTTTCTTACACCGATTTTGTGGTTGAGGAAGCCTGAAGTGGCTTAGCACAGTTCTGACTCCAAATCTCTCATGTAGTTGTTGTCATGATTTGGTTGCTGTCATTTGAAGGCTTGGCTGTGGTTAGAGGGTTTGTTTTCACGATAGACTCACTACCAGAGCTGATAAATTAACCTGCCTGTCGGCAGGAGTACTCAGTTTCTCATCACATTGACCTATCCATTGCAGTGTTGGAATGGACTTAATCATAGTAGCTGAGTTCCCCCAAAGGATGATCTGATAGAACAACACAATGCCAAAATGTCGTCTATGACCTAGCCTTGGAGTCACATTCTGTAATTTCCACAGTATCCTATAGGTTACACCAGTTAACCTGATTCCACACTGGAAGGGACCTAACCAGGGCCTGACCACCACAAGGTGAGAATGGAGGCAGGCAATAGTGGAGGCTGCTTACCACTAAAATAATGCTGGTCTTGGAAGTCCCACCTCCTAGCATGGAAAGCGTAGATCTTATAGGCTCTGTAAAGCATGTTTATATGAATTGGCAAAGAGAATGACAAGGATAGGACAAATAATGAGACTGGTAGGTTTAGTTTTGCAATATTATGTGAGATTTTTAAATTTCTCCAGGCATTATTTATCTTTTATTTCTACTTAAAAGAGCTGTTATGATAATCAAACTGAACATGTGTTGAAAGACTTGACAACTCTAACACAGTCGTAGTATATACATAGTATTAATTATTTTAATCATCAAGAATGCCTCTTATCCACACAATTCCCAGCAGAGATAAGTTAATTGACATGGAGATTGAATTAGTACTATATACATGCCAAATTTTTTTGGATGTTGGCAAATTATGTGTATAATAAACTGACTGAAAACTCCAGACTTCTTCATATACAGTAAGTGTTCGTGTTACTTATTTACTAATTCTAATCCCTGGCAGATGTTTTCATTAAAATAATCATAGTGAAAACTAATATATGACCATTGATTAGGAGCAGCCATCTTGTATTTACATTTTGCTCAATATCAGAAGAATTACAGAGACTTTCCTAAAGCATGTTGAAAAGAGAACTTAAAGTGCATTGTATAATTTATGGTATGTTCCAAAGATTGTTTTCCCCTCAATTTCTATAAAGTCTCTGAAGAAAGAGTATCTGGGTAGAGAATCATTTGTTTTGGATAACCTTCTGTCTCACAATATTTATCTTTGGATTTGATCTCTTGTATAAACTGTTGCTTGAGCTCCATTTTTCCTACTTGGTTACTTCACCCAGTTTTTCCTACTGCACCCAGGGCCAACTGAATCTATTACAAAAGCCCCTTAGCATTTTCTTCTGCTGCTGTTGTCAAACTTCTTGAAACCTCCAATCATTAATAGCATTCTGAATTTTTAGTGAGAATACTGCTCTACATAGTTAATCAAAAATTAAAAATTGCACCTAAACTTATGCCTAATATACATATATATATATATATATATATATATATATATATATATATATTTAATTTCAACTTTTAGTTTAGCTACAGTGGGTACATGTGCAGATTTGTTACATGGGAATATTGCATGATACTGAGGTGTGGAGTATGGCTCCCATCACCCAGATAACAAGCACAGCTTCTGATATTTGGTTTTTAACCCACCCACCTCTAGTAGCCCGCAGCATCTTTTTTTCCCATGTTCATGTGTATGGGTGCTCAATGTTTAGCTCTCATTTGTAAGTAAAAAAATGTGTCATTTGATTTTCTGTTTCTGCCTTTATTTGCTTATAATTATGGCCTCCAGTTCAATCCATTGTTGCTGCAAAGAACATGATTTCATTCTTTTTTACTGTCGCATAGTATTTCATGGTATATATGTACTACATTTTCTTTAGCCAATTTACCATTGAGGGGCACCTGGGTTCATTGCATAGCTTTGCTGTTGTGAATAATGCAGCCATTAACAGATGAGTGCATGTGTTTTTTAGTAAAATAATTTTTTTTGTTAATTAGATCAACGTAGATACAGATATAGCTTTAGATATATAAAATCCACATAATGGGATTGCTGGATCAAATAGTAGCCCTGTTTACAGTTCTTTGAGAAACTGGTATCCACAGTGGCTGGACTAATTTACATTCACATCTCCAGCATCTGTTGTTTCTGACTTTCTAATAATAACCATTATGACTGATGTGAGATGACATGTTATTGTGGTTTTGATTTGCATTTCTTTAATAATTAGTGATGCCGAGTATTTTTTTATATGTTTGTTGGGCACTGGAATGTCTTCCTTTGAGAAGCATCTGTTCATGTCCTTTGCCTATTTTTTAATGAGGCTGTTTGCCTTTTGTTTGTTATTTGACTTCCCTATAGATTCTGGATATTAGGCCTTTGTTGAATGCATAATTTGCAAATATCTTCTCCTATTCTGTACGTTGCCTGTTTGTTCTGTTGATAGGCGCTTTTGCTGTGCTCTTTATTTAATTAGGTCCCACCTGTTTATTTTTGCTTTTGTTGCAATTGCTTTTGGTGACTTAGCCAAAAATTCTTTGCCAAGGCTGATGTCAAAAAGAGTTTCCTAGGTTGTCATCCAGGATTTTTATAGTTTCTTTCTTTCTTTTCTTTTTTTTTTTTTTTTTGTCTTTTTAAAGATGAAGTCTCACTCTTGTCACCTAGGCTGGAGTGCAGTGGCATAATCACAGCTCACTGCAACCTTGGCCTCCCGGTTTCAAAAGATTCTTCTGCCTCAGCCTCCTGAGTAGCTGGAATTACAGGCACCTGCCACCATGCCAGGCCAGTTTTTATATTTTTAGTGGACACGGGGTTTCACCATGTTGGCCAGGCGGGTCTCACCCGCCGGACCTCAGGGGAGCCCCCCGGCCTCAGCCTCCCCGTGTGGGGATTATAGGCCTGAGCCACTGTGCCCAGCCTGAGGATTAATATATAAATCTTTAATCTATTTTGAGTTAATCATTGTATATAGCGAAAAGCAGGGGTCCATTTTCAATCTGCATATGGCCAGCCAGTTATCCCAGCATCATTTATTGACTAGAGAGTCCATTTTCTACTGCCTGTTTTCATCTGCCTTGTCAAAGATCAGATAGTTGTAGGTGTGTGGCTCTATTTCTAAGTTTTCTATTCTGTTCCATTGGTCTACGTATCTATTTTTGCACCAGTTCTAAGTTGTTCTGGTTACTGTAGCTTTATAGTATAGTTTGAAGTTGGGTAGTGTGATGCCTCCAGCTTCATTTACAGAGGTATTCTCAATTATGCCTTAAGGTAATTAAGAGTAAATGTTCTAAAATATTGCATATATTTTAAGAATATTTGAAGGTCTTTAATTGCTACTGTTAAAAGTACAGTGATTGTGTTTCTAATATTTAAAACATTAGCTGTGTTAAAATATAACAGATTATCTGAATATTTTGTTGTTTTTTCTCAATTTGAATGGATACCCTCACATGGACCAATTACCTATGTAAATTGCTGATTTTATATAGAAGATATTTGGGACTTAAACCTTTTATTTTTTTCAAGACCATATAGCCGAATTTAAAAATTTTACATGATTCTAAATAAATTTGAAAGGAAAATTAAAAACTGAAATGTTTAAGCCTTTTAAAAAAATCACACTATGTCTAATGTCTAATTCACTGTCTGTGACTATTAGGTATCTTCTGGCACTATAATATTCCAGGTTGTTACCTCCCACTGAAAATCTGTTCTCATATTATTTTTCCCAGATACCAATGATATTTCATTTTTCAAAGTTCAATCTTGTTTTTTTCTCATAGTTATTTTTTAATAAAAGTTACTCATCTTATAAAACTACATAACAATTTACCTTTATCCTTATAGTTAACATTTTATGTTGTCTGTCTCATAACTGATTAATTAAAATGTGATAAATGCCCCCAAACTAAAACTATTCAAATATGTGGCTTGAAGCAACAAGAAAGAGGACAAACATTTCCATTTTCTTCAAAGCAAATTCAAGGTATGAACTTTATATGATTCTCTATGTATTCAATAAACACTGCTTTATACAGCTAATTAAACATGTTACACTAGGACCTTTCTTTGTGGGATTAATCTATGTACTAAGAGATTCAATTGGCTATCGGGTCAAGCATTGGATGATGTATAGAAAAACATGTTATTAAGCTACTATTGCCCACACAAAGAACTTCATGAAAACAAACAAATAAAGCCAGTTATTATCTAGAAACAACAAGTTAAAAATGATGTTCTCCGTTTTAAATAATGGGTTTACTTTCAAAATTAGCTTGACTTTAAAGTTTTAGATATATTGGCATTGTTGTAATTTTAATGTTGGTTATTCATTAAAAAAAAGCCAAGACCTGTTTTTTAAAGGTGTTAAATGTGTCTTATATGATATCCTTAGATTTCAGGCTCTATTATTACATTTATGAAATATATCACAATTATCTACTTCTATCTACTGAGCTAAATGTTCAGCTCTCAATGTCTATTTATTTAGTGTCTTCTATGTTAAAAACGCAAAACAATTATTATTATTCAATTAAACTGTTCTATACTTTCTAGAGGCTGATTGCTAAGTAAATACTATTACTAGAGAATAGTAATCATTCAAGGTTAGAAAGGATTATAAAATTTAAGTGAATTTCTTGCTTATATATGAGGCCCATTTTATCAGGCATTTCTCATGGTAATATGGCTTATAATTAGAAGGCAAGCTAAAATATATCTCAATCACAGAACAAATGTACATTAACTACCATGCAATATGTATATTTAATTGGTGGTACTCATGGGATATAATAATAAAATTAACTGTATTTCTGACTTCCATCTTAAATCTCTAGGTCTGGATTCCCTATCCCCTCCACCTTTAAACAAACTTGAAAAGGTAGAATGACTCCATGGCATTTCTGATCACAATTAAATAACAAAAGGTCCAACAGCCATTTAATAATAGAAAAACAGTTTCAGTTCAGTAGTTAAAAACATCCAGTATATTAATCAGCACTGCAATGATAATTCAATGATTAGATTTCCTTTATTAGCTAAATCCAGCTGTAATGGGTTGTCAGCTGCCTTAAGATAGGGGAGGCATCATGTTTTGGTGCTCACCCATTACTTGTTAATTTTTATTTATCTATTATTTTAACCCCAAGGTAACAAAGAGATTGGTGAGAAGAGAGGTGAGGAAATTACAAAGAATTTAGTTCACTGGTGCTATGTAAGACAGTTTTTCATTCTTCTCCTTATTAAATGTTTTAAGCTTATTCTTTCACAGATGTTTTTATGAGTCCTTTATTAAATTCTTCAGTTGTTAAGACATGGCCTCCACTTTTGCTTTAGCCAGCTGCTAAGGTTTGAGTGTGTCCCCCAGGTTTCATATGTTGAAAATTTGGTTCCTGGTGTGGTCATTTTGGGAGGTTGGGTCTTTAAGAATTGATTAGGTAATTAAAAGGAATTAATTCCACTCTCTTGGGACTGAGTAATTTCTCACAGGAGTGAATGAGACCAGATTAGTTACCTTCTCCAGAGACCTAATTAGTTACCGTGAGAGAAGGTTATTATAATGTAAGGCCACCCTTTGTGTTTTGTCCCTTTCATACATACCTACTTCATTCTTCCTGTTCTCTGCCATGTTACAGTGAATTATGAAAGCTCTGGGTGAAAGCTGCTGCCATGTTTTTGGATTTCCCAGCCTCCAGAACCGTGAGTGAAAACAAACCTCTTTTTTTATAAGTAACTGATTGCAGGTATATTGTTACAGCAACAAAAATGGGAAAAGTCAGTAACCATTTTTATTCTTCAGTGTCTGCTCCATAATAATCCTACTATTGCTGGGGTCCTGCTATTGCTGCGATCCTACAACCATGGTAGACTATCTGTTGGGCTGACTTTCCTATGGTGGTTGCTACTGATTTCAGAAACCACACATCTTTGGTCCACTGTTTGAGAGTAGTGTAGTTGCTTTCAAGGTTTCAGGCCTTCTTTCTGATTCCATTGGTCACTACTTTCTGGAAGTGTGAATTAGAACTTCATTCTCTGTGCCCTTCTAACTACATAAAGTACAATGTAAGCTATAGGAATGAATGATCTAGTTAAAACCTTATGTGGTCTGAATATTTGTGTCCCCCAAAATTTGTATGTTGAAACCTAATCACCAATGTGATGACATTAAGAGGTGATTAGTTGATGGCAGTAGAGCCCTCATTAATGGGATTAGCATTCTTATAAAATGGGGCCAAGGGAACTCATTAGCCTTTTTAGCTATGTGAGGACACAGCTGGAAGGCACCATCTATAAATCAGAAAGCAGGCCCTCAACAGACACCAAATTTATTGGCACTTTGTTTTGGGGGTTCTTAGCTTCTAAAACTTTGAAAAATAATTTTCTGTTGTTTATAAGCTACCAAGCTACGAAGTTTATAACATTTTTTTATAGCAGCATGAACCAGCCAAGATAACAGCCCTCTGACTAAGCTTAAGGTTAGAAAAAGAATCCTATCATCTCCTCTCTACCTTTTTTCAGTGGTAAATAGGTAAAGACTCACAGCACTTCCTGAAAATGTGGTTCAAAACTCATTATTTTCTATCCACACCCTCAAACATTTTATATCATGGATATGGACAAGGGCATCATTTATCAGTCAACAGCTTTAAATTTTCATACAGACCAGCAAATCTTTTGTGATAAAACAAATTTTGTACTTTGATAGTTCAGCTAAGAGTTTTGAGTTTAGCTTTTTGTTATAGGTGATACATATTAGACATTGTCATGGAGATGCAGTTCTGAACACAAAGAATTGTGGTCTCTGTGCTCATGGAGCTTAGTATCTATCAATTGGAGGGACATTAGACATTATTTAAATAATAATAACGAACTGTATAAATATCGGAAGTGCTTGGAAAGGGAAGTGTACTTTGTTGTGAGACATATTCTAAAGGTGGTTGGATGAGAAGAAGGATAAGTGGAGCCTTCTCTAGGTAAGGAAACATTTCTCTGAGATTTGAATGTTAAGTACAAATTAATTTCATAAAAGAAAATGTAGGGCTTAGGGAGAGTTATGAATAACATCTTAGGCAGAGGAAACTTCTCTGTAATGTTTTGGATTGTGACAGACAGGAAAAAAAGAAGGTCTATGGGTCTTGTTTGAGAGAGCAAAGGTTTCTTGTGGGAACGATATGAGGACTGAGATTTTCACAGAGAGCAGAAAAATATGCAGGGAACAATGGGCCATGTTAAATATTCATTTTTTTAAATCTTAAATGGAGTGTGAATCCAGCAAAGGGTTCTGAACTGAGGGTAGAAGTTGAGAAAGAAATTCATATATCGAAAAGAGTGCATTGGTTGTAATTGGGAAAATAAAAATAGATTTTTTGGAGAGAAGCACGCAAAAGTAGATGAGAAAGGCAAAGAGTCAACTGCAACGTTCTGTGTGAGATTTGTTTCAACTAGAGTGAGATAGCAAGATCATGCAACTTTAGCATAGAGCTTATAGCCTCACTTTCCCAGCTTTACTTTTTAGACTGTTTGGTTGCCTGGGTGCTAGAACAGATACATTTTTGACAAGGTTTAGAGGGGCACATTTTATAGAATGATAGGAGGCAAATGCAGCCCACCAGTGAAAGTTTGCCTAATGGCTGATGCAGAAACTTCCACAGACTCTATACACTTCAGGTTCAGATATCATCTATGGTGCTTCACTAAATTTGATACTGTTTAAATATTAAAGGAGATTTACATTAGCCACTTAAAAACAAACTCATTGGGTGCTACCTTTATCTTCATGTTTTTATGACTAAATGCATGCATGACTTATAAGGCAATAGCATGCAAAGAACACCTCGTTGGCGCAAAACAGTGTATCTGCAGTGGTATTTTGGGCAGTTTCCACCACCCACTCTTAATCCTTGCAGAAAAGGGCTTTCATGACATAGATGCTTTCTATTACTAAAATATTATGTAATCTTTCACTAGTCCCCACCTCACAGTTTATACTCCAACTCTGGTAAGCTATTTTTGTTCTTGGGACCCACCAAGCAGTTTCACATTGGTAGAATTTTCCAAGTCTCTTGGCCTAAGAAAATGTTATGTCCCTCCCATTCTCTTGGATTTAGATTTCTTATTTGTTAGCATTTAACTTAGATGTCATAACAATCAGGAAGCCCCAATATCTCTTGTCATTACTCCAACTCCAACCTCAAGGCAGGTTTAAATATTCTCCTCTTGTCTTCCCTAAAGCCCATTAAGCCTTCATTCATTTCACTTGTCATGTGTAATTAGCGTTTTCTCTTTGAATATCTAATTTTCCTACTGCAAACTCGGATGGGTTTGCTTTTAATTCACTTGTGCCTGCTTAGAACTTAGTACACTGTGTAAATGATGGATACACAGAAAACGTTTGTTGGAGTAAACTAAGCTGGTGTCTCATAAAATCTTTTCAGTGTTGACTATGAAAACACTTCTTTGAAAAATGTGTCTTGTTATGTGTATATTGGCTCTAATGGTTATGGCTGAGTGCAATCATTCATTCAGGACTTGCACCTTGACTTTGACACTAATTAGATTGAATGAGTTAATAAGATTGCCATAGCATATTTACGACAACAGTTGTGGAAATAAGTTATTACCCTGTAGAGATATTTCAAATTAATCTTATATTTTCTCTAGTTTCTTCATCTTTAGATATGCCAAATAAGGCAATTGAGCATTCACTTTTTTTCAGAATGCATTTTAGGAGCAATTTTGAAGTGTGAAGTGTTGAAATAATATACATTTATCTTTTTCCTCTTATCTCAGAGCTCAAAATGATAATTTATTATGTTGAGTTTGTAGGAACTAACACTATAGAAATGCATAAAAATTAAAAACATAAAACTTTTTGTAATGATTTGCTATTTGGCAAACAAAGTTTAAACTATCTTTAAATTCTAAATATATGTCTGGAACAACAAGCTTTATACTATTAATATTTTATGTCAGTATGCATTTGCAACTGATAAATTCTCTTCAAATATAGTATTTCATTCAGAATAATATTTTTAGTATTTGTGGATCTTTGTGCTGTGCTAGGAACTGAGGCTACAAGTAAAAATGTGATATAGTTTCTACTCTCCTGGATGTTTCATTCTAATTGGGGAGACATGTAAGAATTAGGATGATTAAAATTATTAGCACCAAGTGCTTGTTAGGGTTAAAGACAGTGACACTGAGGGTTTTCCTAAAATTTTTGAGATAAGGCAAATAACATTGTGTTTGGGTAACAAATAAATTCACAAAGAAACAATGGTTCAAAACCTGAATATATAAGCAACAAGTTACTGAATGTAGACATCATATTTAAAGAAGTGGCTACTTAGAACAGAGGTTGGTCAGTGGAAAAAGGCAATCATAGAAGCCCACATAGATAGTTTTAATCAAAGAGCCATTTAGGGGAATGAGGATTTTAGTAAAATTGTTTTAGATATTCTAGCTCAATCAGTGTTTAATTATATCATTAAAAGTCATGCCAGAAGTTAAAGCCAAAAAATTTTAAGAAGCCACACACTTTGTAAAGATAGAAACCATTATGTGTGTTATTTTTTCAGTCTTTTCACTATTGTTTCATGCTGACCAAGCAAACTTTTATTTTATTTTATTTTTTTTGGAGACATTGGAGACAAGATCTCTCTCTGTTGTCCAGACTAGGGTGCAATGAGTCAATCACAGTTCACTGTAAACTCTAGCTCCTGGGCTCAAGCAGTTCTTCCACCTCAGCTTCACAAGTAGCTAAGACTACATTCATGTGCTACCTTGATCAGCTAATATTTGCAATTTTTCTTTTTCTTTCTTTTTTTTTTTTCTTTTTTTTTTTTTTTTGTAGGGACAGGGTCTCACTATGTTACCCAGGCTGGGCATAAGTGATCCTCCCACCTCCTCAGCCTCCCAAAGCAATGGGGTTACAGGTATGAGCCATTGTGCCTGGCCTAACCAAGCAAACTTTTAATTATTACGTGGCTTCTAGGTCTCCTACAGGGCAAAAAGTAGTGCTGGTTAGGCCGAGATAAATATTCCTATCTCAATGGAAGTTACACATCTCTTTGTACTGACAGATGATGTTCTGATGTGAGCTAGTTTAATATAAAGCTGCCATTAGAAATATATAGGTCCAAAATGTTCTAAAGGAATCAAGTTGCAGCAACTGCAAACGCGAAGACTTTGGCAAATTTGACAACATAAAAGAGATCCTAAATGGCAGAGATTTAGGTAGAATTTGATAGAGAGTGCTTAAGTTCATTTCCTGGGTTAACGACTTATGCTCTGTGTCACCTTGAAAGATTTGTTTCCTTTTCCTCTGTTTCTTCATCCATGAAAGGCGGGGGGTATGTTACTTACCTTCTATCGTTCTTGTCAAGTTATTCATCTATTTTAAAACAGAAAACTGTGCTTACACAATTACAAACAGAGCAATAAATTCTAAAGTCTAGTTATGACTTTTAAAAACTTGGAAGACTGAGCCTCCCTGTGCCTCAATCAGAAAGCTAGGGAATCAATAAGCCATTGTTGCAGCTGTTGTGTCCAGAAATACACCACTGTCACTTCTGCCTATGGATCAGAGAGCAACTGCTACAGTATTTGGTTCTAGAACCACACCCTGTCTGTTGGATCATTAATTGTAAATTGATACAGTTTGGATCTGTGTTCCTCTCCAAATCTCATGCCCAGTTGTAAGCCCTAGTGTTTTAGGTGGGGCATGGTGGGAGGTGATCAGTTCAAGGGGCGGTTTCTCATGTTTTAA
>CAUYLG010017545.1:0-70531 GCA_963573385.1 Cacajao melanocephalus | reverse complement strand
CCCGTGTGGCTCCTCCGCCAGGAATCTCCTAGTCTGTGGGCAACAAAAATTCGTCTGAAAGTGCGGCGTCCACTCGCTCTCTGCGCTTTCACTGGGAGCTACAATCCTGAGCTGTTGTTAATCGGCCATCTTGGATCTCTCTTGGGTTCCATTTTTGGCCCATCGCGATGATTACTTGTTCTTTAGACGGAAGTGTCTTTCCTTTCCCTTCTCTGTGTTGCTGGTGGGGTGTGGAAGTGCTGCTCAAAGCAGGCACCTCCTGTGCCCGCTGGACTGCTGCACTGCTGCTAGATCCTGAGTCTCTTGAGGAGAAGAACCATTTAAAGTATTTCATTTGTGTATCGCTATGGGAAACAGTATGCTGTGTTTGTAAAGTGGTGTCAGGAATTCTGATGTGTTGGCCGGGTGTGGCGGCTCACACCTGTCATCCCAGCACTTGGGGAGTCCAAGACAGGAGGATCGCCTGAGGTCAGGAATTCGAGACCAGCCTGGCCAACATGGTGAAACCCCATCTCTACTAAAAATACAAAAATTAGCCGGGCGTGGTGGCGGGTGCCTGCAATCCCAGCTGCTCAAGAGGCTGAGGCAGGAGAATCACTTGAACCCGAGAGGTGGCGCTTGCAGTGGGCAGAGACCACACCACGGCACTCCAGCCTGAGCAACAGAGTGAGACTCTGTCTCAAAAAAAAAAAAAAAAAAAAGAGAAGAAAAGAAGAATTCTGCTGTGTCAGAGATTTTGTACAGCTTGAGTGCTAACCAGTGATCTGCCAGCTTGCTGTGGTTTTCTGGATGCTATCAGAAGGCATGAGATGCCTGGATTAGAGAAAGAACTTTATTCCTCAAGCTGTAGCAGTAGACAGGCTATCATTATTTGTCATTGATATAGGGTCTCGCTATGTTGCCCAGGCTGGAACTGAGCCCCAGTTCCCATAGGACAGGAGTCCCCAAATCCTGGGCCATGGAACAGTCCTGGTCCTTGACCTGTTAGGAAGCAGACTGCACAGCGGGAGGTGAGAGGCTGTGAGGAGGGCCAGGGAAGCGTCGTCTGTATTGACCCTGTTGCGATCTGCGCATACAGGGGCTCTAGGTTTCCAGCTCCTGATGAGAATCTAATGCCTGATGATCTACCACTGTCTCCCATCACCCCCACATGGGACTGTCTATGCAGGAAAACAAGCTCGTGGCCCCCACTGATTCTGTGTGATGGTGAGTTATACAATTATTTCATCACCTATTGCAGTCTGATAACAATAGAAACAATACACGTAATGCATATGAATCATCCCCCAAAGCATCCCCTCTCCCCGGTCCTTAGAAAAATTGTCTTCCATGAACCCAGTCCCTGGTGCCCAAAAAGGTGGAGGACCTCTACCATAGAGTGATGCTCAGAGGACACAGCGTCACCGGCCTAAGATTACAGGGGAGGACCCCTTAGCCAAGGGGCAGTAGGCTTGCCTGACCTCAGTCCTGGAGGGACACGTCAGCTCTACCATACTGGGAAGTAATTAAATTTGCACTTTGCTATGGAGGGAGACACTGTATCTTCAAAGACTGTTCTCTCTGCAGACATCTTTGACAAGATAGTCCTGACCAAAAGCTTTTGGTGCCTATGCTTACAAGACATGCAGGACTGTTGGAGATCCACAGGGAATTATCTCCCAATAAATAGTTGCTCAATAAAGTCTCTTCTGTAGTTCCATTATATGCATAAATGTCTTCTAGTGATAGGGTATAGTGAAAGCATAGCAGTCACAAGAGACAGAGGATGGCTCTCTAGTGTTGCCCACAACTCTGGGAATAAACTGCTGTCAGTGCAGGGAAGTCTGGTCTCTCTCTCTCTCTCTCTCTCTCTCTCTCTCTGGGCACGATGGGAGGCAGTAGGGCCAGGCAAAGGCCTGTCAACGATACATCTGGTGACAACACCTGGAACCACAGCTGGCGCTGTCTCTGCCCTCAGTGCTGAGGCCGCTACTGTTCTACTGCCAGCACCATAAAGAATTCTCTAGAGCCCCTGAATTTTTGCAACACTGGCTCAAGATTCAGCATCCTGGTTGAATGCATCTGGTTGGACAAGCTCTGGGTAAGAAGCGGACTTGCTTGAGGATTTATTCTCAGAAGTGGCTCAAATTCCCACCAGGACTCTTACGGTGGGGAAGCTTCCAGACGTAAGAAGGGAACACAGCTCTTGAGCCTACACTTTGCTTGGACACATACCTTTGGCAGCTGCTAAGATGTGTGTTAGTCTGCGTTTGCTTCGGGAGCTGGTAGACACGAAGAGGGATGATTTTGGCTTTCTTTGCTTTGCTTTTTTTTTCCTTCTTTTTTTTTTTTTTGTTTTTTGTTTTTGTTTGAGACTGAGTCTCATTCTGTCGCCCAGGCTGGGGTGCAGTGGCACGATCTCAGTCACTGCAACCTCCGCTTTCCAGGTTCAAGCGGGTCTCCTTCCTCAACCTCCTGAGTAGCTGGATTACAGGTGCCTGCCAACACACATGGTTAATTTTTATATTTTCAGTAGACATAGGGGTTTCACCATGTTAGCCAGGCTGGTCTCAAACTCCTGACCTCAGGTGATCCACCCACCTCGGTCTCCCAAAGTGCTGGGATTACAGGCATGAGTCACTGCGCCTGGCTCTTTGCATTGCTTTTTGTAAACACTGTGGAGACATATGTGTCTCAGGTAACTCCCAGCAGGTGTCAGTAGCCCATGGGACAGACCTATTGGTCTGAACGCCAGGTACTATCCCCTCTGACTGCAATATCTGATGGGAGGAAGCAGGTGCAACACTGTCTGGTCTAAACTCTCATCAAGCTCACGTTTTCATTTTTATTTATTTAAAATTTTTGAAACAGGGTCTTGCTGTGTGGCCCAGACTGGAGTACAGTGGTGCCATCAAAGCTCACTGCAGCCTTGAACTCCTTGGCTCAAGTAATCCTCCCACCTCAGCCTCCCGAGTACCTAGAACAATACAGGTGCACGCCACTTTGTCAGCTAATTTTTTTTTCTTTTTCTTGGTAGAGATAGGATCTCGCTATGTTGCCCGGGTTGGTTTCAAACTCCTGCCTTGGCCCCCTAAAGCACTGGGATTAGAGGCATTGTTATGAGGCAAAAGGGGTTTGCTGCCCAATGCACTAGAAGCCAATTCTATGACATCAGGTTTTTTAGAAAAGAAAAGCTTTATATGGAAAGTCAACTCATAAGCAGACAGAAGTGTCAAGATCAAATTCATCTGTTTGCATTAGCTTCAATGCAGTATTTTTATTAGAAAAGTTTCGGGGTGGGTTTTGAGATTGGTAGGTGATTGGTGGGAAGAAAGAGGTGGTCTGGAACATCCTTGGGTGTGCGCGGTTATCTCTTCGTGTTAGCTCACGGTTGCACGTGCAAATTTCAGAGGCAGTTAGGGGAAATTCAGGGGATGACATCAGCAGGCTCCGTCTGTGCAAACTCCAGCCGGCCATCTTGGTTCCAGTCGATTTCAGCCAGTGCTGTTATTGCATAAGCCAGAGGGAGTTTCAGGGTTTCAGCAGGTTGTTTTTTTTTCTATCTGCCATCCTGCAAACTCAAGAATTTCTGTTCGTCTTTGGTTTCTTTTAACTCTTTGCGGGCACAGTTTTAGCATGAGTCACTGTACGCAGCCTCTCTCATGTTTTCAATAGGATAAGGATCAAAGGGGGGATCTAGTTCATTTCCCAGCCCTGGGACTATCTCAGCCCTCCCTGCACCTGGCGCTCCTGTCTCTGGACAGAACCTAGGCTAGGGTTCCATGCAGGCGTCTGTAGAGGCCATCTATGCCCCAGGATACAGGCTGCTGCTGTTTCTGCATCTGGGGAGGGAGAATCTCTGGGAGAAGGAGCCAAGCTCACACTGGGAATGTATAGACCAAGACTGTCCATGTGACCTCGCTCCACAAACGAAGGACCCCTGGAAGGTCACGTCCAGCTGCCATATTTGCCTTTCTCTCTGGTTCTCAGTCCACCCTGCTTCAGGATGTTATGTCATTCTTCACCTTTCAATCATTGCCATGACCAGATGGCCAGCCTCCTGGTCTGCCCGCATGTGTTTTACACCAGTGTATCCTCTGACTCTCTTTGGTTCTTGGCTGAAACCCTTGTTCAAACAAAGTCAATGGTGGACCCGAGACCAGTGACCAGAAATAAATGTGTGTCTTGGGAACCCTATGGGTCAGGTGCATGTGGTTGGAAATTGTCTCTTGTGGAGACCAGAGTCTGGCGTAATTAGAGTGTATTTAAAAGCCTTAATATAGCTGGTGAGACTGTGAGGCTGGTGGAAAAGTAATTGGAGTTTTGCCATCAAAAAGCCACCATTACTTTGACCCCAACCTAACCTAACGTGTTTTGTACTGAAACTGGCGTCATGAAAAGAGGACAGAGGCTCAGGAGGGTGAAAGTGAGTGCACAGAAGGCGGAGCAAGGAACACGGGTCTTCATGGATAAAATAATCATTGGTATGATCTCATTAAAAGAATACATAAAAAAGAGGCTGGGTGTGGCGGCTCACTCTTGTCATCCCAGTGCTTTGGGAAGCTGAGGCAGGAGGATCGCTTGAGGCCAGAAATCAAGACCAGCCTGGGCCACAAAGCAAGATTCTATCTCTAGAAAAATTAAAGAATGAGCTGGGTGTGGTGGTGCACGTCTGTAGTCCCAGCTACTGACTGTGGAGGCTGAGGCGAGAGGATCGCCTGAGCCCAGGAGTTGGAGGCCACAGTGAACTGTGATTGCATCGCTGTCACAGTTCTAGCCTGGGCAATAAAACAAGACTCCTTGTCTAAAAAAATAAAATAAAATAAAAATGAAAGAGGACAGATATGTTCCATGAAGCACATGGAAGATACTGGGTATAGATTGTGCCAGGAAAATTAACAAGGGAGGTGGTGGTTGGGAGACTACAGATATTGATTCTGCCATTGGATTTAAACTTTACTGTTTTTTATCACTGAGGACACGGATGCCATCCACCAGAGGAGTGAATGTCAAACGGGTGGAATCAGAGGCTAGCACGGGACTCACATCCCTCCCTACATGCACCCCTGTTGCAAGGCCTGTCTCTGTGCTTGTTTGTTGGGGTGGGTTTGCCTGGAGAAGAATATCTATCCCTGCACGGCACCCTTCTTGCTGATGAGAAGAAATGCAGCCAGTGCCTAAATGGATTTGGTGAAAGCCCCAGCTGGCTGGGTAGGGCTTGGCGACTGATGTGCCACCCTGCTGTCCGTTCCTGGCATAAGGACAGGACCTTCTTCCCCCAGACAGAAGGTTAATGAGAACAGAGAGCAAAACATCTCAGGAGCCTGCATCTCAGCTCCCAGAACTATTGCCCAAATGGAGCCCATGCTGCCTTCCAACCTGATTGCTAATCCGAGCAGAATTGCACCACTCCAACCTCGGGGCTGCAGAGCTGTGGGCCAGGCTGTGACCGTCTTCCTTCCCAGAGTGCCAGAAAGTTTATTCCAGCTGACAGCAGGGCCAGGGGGAAACAACATCTGTGGCTGTGTTTTCCAAGTTACAGACGGCTCTGTGGTTGGTTTGTTCCCGATAACTTGCCGGTACCTGCACACTTAGGCTTGTCAATTCATCCAGGTTACAGATAGTCACTACTGTCCAGTGAATTCTGCCCAGAGACTTTAGGGACAGAATGATCAGTAAGCATCATAGCAGAAAACACCCCGAGGGTTGGTTGAACAGGTACCTGGCCTGCGTGTCCTTTTCTAAAAAGGACTAGACAGCAGTATAAGCTGTCATTTTTTTTTTTTTTTGAGATGGAGTCTTTTTCTGTCATCCAAGCTAGAGTGCAGTGGCACCATCTCAGCTCCTTGCAACCTCCGCCTCCCAAGTTCAAGTGATTCTCCTGCCTCAACCTCCTGAGTAGCTGGGATCACAGGCATGCACCACCACATCTGGCTAAGTTTTATATTTTTAGTAGAGACAGGGTTTCATCAGGTTGACTGGGCTGGTCTCGAACTCCTGACCTCAGGTGATCTGCCCACCTCGGCCTCCCAAATGCTGGAATTACAGGTGTGAGCCACCATACCTGGCCAAGCTGTCCCTTTATAGCAAGGATGATTCAAGTTAATAAAGATAATCATTTTGCTTACTACGTATTTGGTTGAATTACATCAATTCAGACTATGCAGGAAAGGCCAGCCTGGACTCCTTAGAGATATCTCATTATTTAGGCATTTTGAAGAAATGAGGCTTTATCATAGCATTCCCCCACATTTTTGTATATCAGAGGTAATTGGAACTAACTGCTACTTTTAAAAAGTATTTTTAAATGGAGGCTCTGAGACGCATTGGTAATTAGAGAAATCTTTTATACCCTCAATTAAAACGCCAAAGTCCCTGGCAGTTTTCTTTTTACTTAAGTCACTTAAACATAGCTCTGTCGTTTTATTTACCCTTTGTTTGCCCAGGGAGCTCATTTTCAGTGATAATGAGGAGGAAGAGTTAGGTCCTACTCACATCCTATTACCATGCATCTTAAATGTGCCAAATCCAAAATTCTTAATGTGGGTTTACAGTTCATAAACACATCTCCGGTTTTAAAAGCCTCATCTTAAGCAAGGAGAAGACGCGTTTCTGCTCCAACCACGCAGTGAGACGGCGGTATACTGACTCACAGACACGTATCTTCTGGTTTAGCCATTATTTCTATGGTGCAAACATCAGAAGCCAGAAACACTCAAAGCAGGATTCAGGCCTAGCGCAGTGGCTCACACCTATAATCCCAGCACTTTGGGAGGCTGAGGCGGGCGGATCACCTGAGGTCAGGAGTTCAAGACCAGCCTGGCCAACATGGCAAAAACACTGTTTCTACTAAAAATACAATAATTAGCCAGGCATGATGGTGCGCACCTGTAATCCCAGCTACTTGGGAGGCTGAGGCAGGACAATTGCTTGATCTCTGCAGGTGGAGGTTGCAGTGAGCCGACGTCTTGCCATTGCACTCCAGCCATGGTGACAGAGAGAAACTCCATCTTAAATAAATACATAAGGAGAGGTCAGTTTTTAGTAAATGTACCTGTTAAGTAGTGCATGATTATTTTTTTCAAAAATACAGAGCGCACACCTGCTTGTGTTGCTGCTATGAGACCATCAGCTGGAATAGATCAGTGTTTGCCCTCAAAGAACACACCCTCCAGTTAGGGGATGGTGTGAGGGCTTTGGAGGAAAACTCTCTGACCTGCCTGACGATTCCTGGGGCTCAATGTTGATAGAACTGTCCCTGTTTTCACGAGTGAACATCAGATGACCGTTCCAAGCTGCAAAATCTGGGGAACAAACAAAAGATCCCACGAGATCACACTCCGCCCTCACGCCTTGCCGGTCTGGACATCAGCCCCTCCCCATCAGAGCTCAGACAGCCTTGATTGCTATACAGGAATCAAATTAGGGGAGCTTAACCACCTATCAGTCACTGCCAAGCACACATGTGAATGAAGCCAAAAGCTGCATGGTAATCAACAGAGAATGGCTCATTAAAATCCATTACGTTTCCTAAGTTGGAAATTGATTGCTCTCTCTCCGCACACCTTCTAAATCTCATCTGACAGCTTCGTCTGACATCATTTATCACTTGCAACAAAAGACTGAAGGAGAAGAGGACACCCCTTCGGCCAAATCATCGCACTTCAGGTCTGTTCCTTCTGCATGGTGGAAGGATCGCGCTCTCTCAGCAGACGGACGTAAAAGAGAGGGTAAAAGCATTCTCCTTTCAGATGTAAACTAAAACAGAAAGTAGATCAGACCTCCAAAGGATCGTTTCTCACACAAGCCACCGTTCTATAACCAGAAGTCTTCTGACCAACACAATTTTTGAGTCAGATATACATGAAGTTTCTTTTCTCTGAGCATTCAACAACATGGAAATACCTGCTATGGAAACGTCTTGTGGGATTTTCAGAACGAATTGAAGGTCATCGTTAAGCTTTCAGCCTGTGGACCCCTAGAAGGCTGAGGGTTTCAGAGAGAGATGAAAATTGAAACATATCAGGGTCCAGATGTCTAGAGGGTATTGTGTACTCATTTGCTGGTCTGTTGGTGGGTACTAAGTCCGTATTCACCTCTTTTTAGTTGGGTTGAACTTGGACAAATAGTGCCAACTCTCAGAGCCTGTGTTTCCCTCTCTTTTTTTTGAGACAGGGTCTAACTCTGTTGCCCAGGCTGGAGTGCCGTGGTTCAGTTTGGAGTGACCATGAATAGAGCTATGAGCGATCACAGCTCAATGCAGCCTCAACCTGGGCTCTGGTGATCCTCCCATCTCAGCCTCTTGAGTAGCTGGGACCAGAGGTTTATGCTACCATGCCTGGCTAAACTTTTCCTTTTTTGTAGAGATGGGGTTTAGCCATGTTTCCCAGGCTCTTCTCAAAGTCCTGGGCTCAAACAATTCACCGCCCCCTTGGCCTCCCAAAATGGTGAGATTACAGATTTGAGCCATTGTATAGGGTCCTCTATTTCTTCATCTGTATCATGAGAATAATAATATGACCTTGCTTCTTGCAGATGTGAGGATCAAATGAGATAATGCATTTAGAATACTTAGTCTGGTACTTAGCACATACAAGGGCCTCAGTAAATATTCGTTGCTTTTTGTTGTTGTTGTCTTTTTTTTTTGAGGTGGAGTTTCACTCTTGTTGCCCAGGCTGGAGTGCGGTGGCACAATCTCAGCTCACTGCAACCTCCACTTCCCGGGTTCAACCAATTCTCCTGCCTCAGCCTCCTGAGTAGCTGGGACTACAGGTGCCTGCCACCACACCCAGCTAATTTTTGTATTTTTAGTAGAGATGGAATTTCACCATGTTGGCTAGGCTGGTCTCGAACTCCTGACCTCAGGTGATCTGCCCGCTTTGGCTTCCCAGAGTGCTGGGATTATAGGTGTGAGCCACTGCGCCCGGTCAATATTCGTTGTTTTGAGTCTTTTGCATTCTCCCCTAAAATACTAGTCCTGCAATGAAACTTTCTAGCTAAGCTCTATGAGATGACTAACAAAATATTTTTGTTGGAACCAGGCGCAGTGGCTCACATTTGTAATCCTAGTCTCTGAGGAGGCTGAGGCGGAGGACTGCTTGAGGCCAGGAGTTTGAGACCAGCCTGGGCAATATAGTGAGACCCCCCATCTCCAAATAATAATTAAAAAAATTGTTTGGTATGGAGAATTTTCTTCGGAGCTTGGGGAGGATGTCAGTACCTGGTGGGATAGCTGGGTGCGTTCTGATATCATCATTCATCTCCTTTGTTTTCTTTCTTTCTTTCTTTCTTTTTTTTTGAAACGGAGTTTTCCTCTTGTTGCTCAAGTAGTAGTGTGATCTTGGCTCACTGCAACCTCCGCCTCCTAGTTTCAAGCAATTTTCCTGCCTCAGCCTCCCAAGTAGCTTGGATTGCAGGCCGCCACACCCAGCTAGTTTTTTTGTATTTTTAGTAGAGACAGGGGGTTCACCATGTTGGCCAGGCTGGTCTCGCACTCCTGACCTCAGGTGATCCACCCACCTTGGCCTCCCAAACTGCTGGGATTACAGGCATGAGCCACCGTGCCTGGCCTCATCTCCTTTCTTTGGCCTCTTTTGTAACGTGCCTTCCAGAAGACACACTCATCACTCCCTATTTACCAGTCCTCTTCTGCAGCTGTGCGCCTGTAATTCTCAGTCATATTGCAGTATTGCTTTTGCTCTTTACTAGTTCCTAGTTTCGTAATCATATCTAAAATGCCTTGAGGGTCTTTCTTGCCTCTACTGGGGATGCCGAGTGAACCTGCACAGCCTTAGCGTCTAGGTGTTCAAGCCAGCCTGAAACTGCCTCTCAACTTTGCGAAGCCCATCAGCCTCAGACCCCTGGTGCTGATGGAAGTGATTTTTAAATTGTAGGTCTTGCTGCTTGGCAGTAACTGGACCTTGTCAAATAGGAAAACGCTGGGATGGTGATGACTTGAGCTCCTTTGTGAATAAGGAGCACTTCCCTTCTCTGCTCCTTATTGGAAATGTCATGAGCTTTATTGCCTAAGTGTTAAAGCACGAGAACGAAGTGGGAAATCACTTTAACTTCCATTCAGAGAATGTTGTATTGCCTGCCTATTTCTGGAGGGCAAAAAAGGGCAGCCAGCTGCACACACACACACACACACACACGCACACACACACATGCACGCACATGAAAATGGTATATTTTGCAAATACAAGTCCCAAAAAGCCTAGTTGCAATTCTGTATTGCATTTAAGGGCCAAAACCTAAAATGATTATAAGCATATCTTCTTGGTATAGCCTTTTCACTGCTGCTTGTTCAAATATACTGGGATCGTGATACAACTTAATGTAAATTGATAAGTAAGAAAATAACGGTGTTTGCTTAGTCAAAATAAGTTAGTTTTATATTGGAAGGATAGTTTTTTCTCACAGGATTAAATAACTATGAAGTCTTGGGATTGGAAGGGAGCAATCATTTATCTGAATGAATCGTTATAGGAGATCCTTCTCAAGTGACTATCCAGCCTGTGTGTAGTGATAAACACTGCCTAGAAACTCTGTCTTTTCTCAAACAGCACATTGCATCTGTTCTGTGCTCCATTAGAAATGGGTTCCCAGGCTGGGCGTGGTGGCTCACACCTGTAATCCCAGCACTTTGGGAGGCCGAGGCAGGAGGATCACTTGAGTCCAAGAGTTCGAGGCCAGCCTAGGCAGCATGGTGAGACCCCATCTCTATCAAAAATCAAAAAATTAACTGGCAGTGGTGGCATCAGCCTGTAGTCTCAGCTACTTGGAAGGTAAGCTGGGAGGATCACTTGAGCCCAGGAGGCAGAGGTTGCAGTGAGCCAAGAGCACACCACTGTACTGCAGTCTGGGTGACAGAGGGAGACCCTGTCTCAAACAAACAAACAACAAAAAAAGGATTTCTCCAAATGGTCCTACAATAGTGTGCACTCATTGGCACCACACCTAATTTAATGGGACAAGTCAAAATTAATTGACTTCACTTCTACCTGACAGCTCATAAAATATGTAAAGACAGCTATCATGTTTTCCCTTCTTTCTCTTCTCCAGGATAAACTTGCCTGGTCCTCTGTTCCCTAAGTACCATCCTGTTTACCTTTTTCTGATAATGCCATGTTTAGATCCTCATTTCTCATAAAAAGAAACATCCCCAAATGAATAAAGCATGGTAGAGTCTGCAAGGTAGTAAGCCTTAATGCATTACACTTTTATGGCTTGCCCTTTTATTAATATGTGTCAGGAGGACACCCCGTCTTGATTTATTTATGTATCTTTTTTCAGATATGTACCCTGTACTTGGATTTAAAAAATACTTAGTCTCTGACAGGTATCTGGACCACATTCAGATCAAACGATTTGTCAGAAAGAAATGATGACAAAAAGCAGACAAAAGTAGGAAAGTAAGATGATGCTGGGGAGAACGTTGATACCCAGAATGCATGTGAGACTCCCAGCGCCCTGCTTGCTAAGAGCCCAGGCAAAGGGTAGCACTCATGAGTTACAGGGTTCGCAGGCTGCAAAAGATGAAAGCAACTCCAGCACTCAAGAGAAGTGCTATGTAACTGTTTGTGGTGTTGAAACATTTCTTCTTTGATGAAGGGGAGACTTCTCGACTGAAGTATTTGGAGGTATAATTTCCAGAATTCATCCTTTAGGTATACAGTTCTATGAATTGTTTTGTTTTGTTTTGTTTTTGAGACAGAGGCTCATTCTGTCACCCAGACTGGAATGTCGTGGTACAATCATAGCTCACTGCAGCCTCGACCTCCTGGGCTCAAGCAAGTATTCCTGCCTCAGCCTCCCAAGTAGCTGGGACTACAGGTGTGTGCCACTGCAACTGGTTAATTTTTTAAAAAAATTGTAGAGGTGTGGTCTTGCTATGTTGCCTCGGCTGTTATTGAACTCCTGGACTCAAGCAATCCTCTCACCTTAGCTTCCCAAGTGCTGGGATTACAGGTGAGTCACCACAGCCAGCCAGTTCTATGAATTTTGATAAACTTACACTCATGTAACCAACACTACAATAAAGATAGAGAATATTTCCATTACCCAGGACTGGGCACAATGGCTTACACCTGTAATCCCAGCACTTGGGAGGCTGAGGTGGGCAGATCAATCACTTGAGTTCAGGAGTTTGAGACCAGCCTGGCCAGCATGGTGAAACCCTGTCTTTACTAAAAATAGAAAAAGTATCCGAGTGGTATGCACATGTAATCCCAGCCTCTCAGGAGACTGAGGCAAGAGAATTGCTTGAACCCAGGAGGCAGAGAGGTTGCAATGAGCTGAGATTGTGCCATTGCACTCCAGCCTGAGGGACAGAGCAAGACTCCATCTCAAAAAAAAAAAAAAAAAAAGAATATTTCTATCACCCCAAAGACGGTCTCATGTACCTCTGGAGTCAGTAATTCCAGTCCCAGACCCTAGGAACTGATGGTCTGATCTCACTTCTTGGAGTTTTGCATTTTTCAAAATGCCACAGAAATAGAATCAATCAGCATATACCCTTTTGGCCTGGCTTCTTTTCATTCACTATAATGCCTTCAAGATTCATCCATGTGGATGTGTGTTTTGTGAGTCTATTTCTTCGTATTGTTCAGGAGAACTCCAATGTCCTACCATCGCTCACACCCTGTGCGTTTATCCCTTCGCTAGTGAGTAGACGTTTGACTTGTTTCTAGTTTGGAGTGACTATGAATAGAGTCGCTATAAATATTCATGTACAGGCATTTGTGTGGGCATATATTTTCATTCCTCTCAAGTAAATAGCTAGGTGTGGGATTACTGAATAAAATGGGAAATGTATGTTTAACTTTATACAGAGATGCCAAAATGTTTTCCAAAGTGGTGACACCATTTTTAATTCCTACCAGCAATATGTGAGAGTTCTGGTTGCTTTACATCTTTGTTAGCAATAGATACTCTTAGCTTTTTGTGTTGTCTTTTAAATTTCGGCCTCTTTAGTCAGTCTCCAGCGGTGTCTCATTGTGGATTTTATTTGATGTCTTTGCATTTACTTTAGTAAATTCTTTGGTAATATGTATGCTCGAATCTTCTACCCCTTTTTAAATTGTATTGATTGCTTTCCCATGATTAAGTTTGAAAGTTCTTTATATTCTTTATTTCCTGGGCACAGATTTTCTTTTTTTTGTTTGTTTTTAGAGATAGGATCTCACTCTGTCGCCCAGGCTGGAGTGCAGTGATGCAGGTCACTGCAGCCTTGACCTGGGCTGAAGCAGTTTTTCCACCTCAGCCTCCTGAGTAGGTGGGATGACAGACACGCACCGCTGAGCTCAGTTAATTTGTTTGATTTTTGGTGGAGACAAGGTCTCACTGTGTTGCCCAGGCTGGTCTGGAACTCCAGAGTTCAAGCCATCCTGACTTCGTTTCCCAAAGCACCGCGATTACAGGCATGAGTCACCACACCTAGTCAGATTTCTTTAACAGGTATTTGTTTTGTGATGTTTTCTGCCATTTTTATATCTTGTGTTTTCATTATCTTAGCAGTCATTTTTGAAAATAGAAGTTTTCAGTTATTGTGAAGTTCGGCTTCCTGTTTTTTTCCTTCACTATTCGTGCATCTTATCTGAGACATCTTTGCCTAGATCACGGTCTCCTCTCTTTTCTTCTATACAGTTTATGGTTTTAGGTTTAATATTTAAGTTGTTTCCATTTTGAACTGCTTAATCCACTACGTTATTGGAATAAACAGGTGAAAGGATTTCAAAGACGTGTTTCCTAAACAGTTCTCAATAAAAACCAATGACTTCATGGCAAAGAATATTCCAGAAACAGCTTGTACTGGGGAAGCCAAACCAAGGACATATCTTTCTGTTGTTCTGACGGAATTCAATGATAAAGTTTAGAGTGTCTAGAGAAAACCTCTTCACTTGGGGGGATTTGCAACTTATAAAGTTGCATGTAAAGTTAATCTAGCTTTACATTTTCTGGAAGGGAAGAACTGTAATTTTCATTAGGCTTTCAAAGGGGGCACTGACCACCACTCACTCCCCAAAATGTTAAGAACCATGGTATTAGTCTGTTCCTGTATTGCTATAAATACCTGAGACTGGGTAATGTATAAAGAAGACAGCTTTTACAGGCTTATGATTCTGCAGGCTGTGCAGGAAGCATGATGCTGGAATCTGCCGGGCTTCTGAAGAAGCCTCAGGAAACTTACATCATGGCAGAAGGCAAAGAGGAAGCAGGTACATCCTACATGGCAGGAGCAGGAGCAGGAGAGAAAGAGAGGAGGGAGGTGCCACACACGTTTAAATGACAAGTTCTCAGGAGAGCTCACTCACTCTCACAAGGGCAGTACCAGAGGGGCGGTACTGAATCATTCACAAGAAATCCAGCCTCCATGATCCAGCCACCTCCCATCACCCCACCTCCATCACTGAGGATTACAATTAATCATGAGATTTGGGTGGGGACATAAATACAAACCATATCAACCATTGGGCCAGGCCAGGATTGCACAGGCCAAGGTTCACAGGCCATGTCCAGCTTGCCACATATTTTGCAAGTAAAGTTTTACTGCAACGTAGCCACGCTGATTTGTATTGTCCTTGGCTGCTTACTTTATGGCTATAGAGTTGATGGTGGAATTGAATTGTTGGGATAGAAACTACAAGTTGCACAGGAACTATTTGTTATCTGGTCTTGCACAGGAGCAGAGACAGACCGCATATCCTTCAGGTTAACCTGCAAAACAGAAATTATCTCAGCTGATTTTTCTGTTGACTGTTGTGTAGACTGAATGCAAGAATATACACCCTGTTAGTACTTGGAGGGCAGAAGTGTGCTGTTGATGGTTTTGCAAAACTCCGTATTTCAACAGTGAAAAGTTCTGAGAAGCACTGCTACTGTCCTTTTCCACAGGTATAAGACCAAGAAAGACCCTCTAAGCTTTTAAATGCTAAGTTATCTTTGTAAATTATTTAGAGATCACTCAATGGATGCTGGGGCTTCTTTTTATGCTGCAGTAATTTTAAATTGTGAAATATTTTAAGTGGTCACTACCACATGCCTAACTTTGAACTTTCAACAGTATATCTTTTGGTTGTGTATATATCGTACTGGTTGAAAAATGGATCTCTTTCAAATGAATGAGGTAAGTCCCTATGCAGGAAGTTAGCTATAAGCTATTTAAGTGCATTTAGTGTGTGTTTGCTGTTATTTTTCAAATAGCAGCTCTGAAGCCCTTCTTTGTAGAATGAATGAGATGTCTATTAAAGTTACTCCTGGCTCATGAGTCTAAAATAATGTCATCTGCAAGTGAGAGGACGCTTTTAGTTTTCCTTATAGAAGGTTGGCACATTCGTTCTACAGCGTACACTAAGGATTGTGCTTTTCCAAAAGTAGTATCTTAGTATCTAAACAATTAAAGGGATACTTTTAAAAAGTGGTGGCTTATACCTGTAATCTTAGTAGTTTGGGAGGCTGAGGCAGGAGGATCACCTGAGCCCAGGAGTTTGAGACCAGCCTGGGCAACTTAACAACCCTGTTTCTATAAAGAATAACAAAAAGTTTAACTGGGTGTGGTGGCATGTGCCTGTGTCCTCAGCTACTTGGAAGGCCGAGGCAGGAGGATGACTTGAACACAAGAGGTAGAGGCTGCAGTGAGCTATGATGGCAACATTGCACTCCAGCCTGGACGACAGAATGAGACCCTGTCTCAAAAATAAAAAAAATTAAAAATAAAACATGAGCCAGAAAACATTCTTATTTTCCCCTGAATCTTCAAAAACGGTCTCTACCAAGTCAAAGTCTGGCCGTGTTTTTAAGGTGCTGATTCTGAGTTCAACCCAAGTCAGCAAAACCGTCTTACTCCTTACAGATTCCATCATGGGCTGATGGAACATTACATTGGTCAATACTGGATGACTCCTACCCATAGCCCGTCTCATTCCCAACATTTCTTGCAAAGCCCAGACTTATCATTTATACAGAGGAAAACAGGGGCATGCATTTTTAATGAAGTGTTCAATAATTAAATATTTCTATACTTTGGAATGGAATAAAGGGTTATTCTTTTGAAAAGGATGTTGATGGTCACAGGGTAAAACTAGATAGGACCATACACACGGAGTTGATGGAAGCACTTTCTAAAAAACATTTATTTTAGGACCATGGGTACATGTGCAACTTTGTTATATAGGTAAGATGGATGTCACAGGGGTTAGGGGTACCGATTATTTCATTATTCAGATAATAAGTGTAGAATTCGGTAGGTGGTTTTTCCATCCTCACTCTCCTCCAAACCTCCACCCTCAAGCAGACCCCAGTATCTGTTGCACTCTTCGTTGTGACTATGTGTATTCGGTGTTTAGCTCACACTTATAAGTGAGAACATGTGGTATTTGGTTTTCTGTGCCTGCAGTAGTTTGCTGAGGATGATGGCCTCCAGCTCCATCCATGTTTCTGCAAAGGACATGATCTCATTCTTTTTTATGGCTGCATAGTATTCCATGGTGAATATGCACCACATTTTATTTTTTTCAGTGCTTCATCATTCTTGGCCTGTTAAGCCAAGAGAATGAGTTTGGAAGTATTCCTTCCTCTCCTTTATTTCTGGGAATACTTTGAGTAGAATTGGTATTATTCCTTCTTTAAATGTTTGGTAGAATTCAGCAGTGAAGCCATTGGGTTTTGGGCTTTTCTTTGCTGGGATACTTTATCATTCAATCTCATCACTTGTTACTCATTTGATGGCTCAATCTTGGTAGGTTACATGTGTCAGGAAATTGTCTATTTCTTCTAGCTTTCCAATTTATTGGTATACAATTGCTCATAGTAGCCTCTAAATATTCTTTGATCTTTCAGATATTCTTTTTCATGACTGAATAGTATTCCATCGTGCATATGTACCACATTTTCTTTATCCAGTCTACTGTTGATAGACATTTAGGTTGATTCCATGTCTTTACTATTGTGAACAGTGCTGCAATAAACATATGCATGCATGTGTCTTTATGGTAGAATGATTTATGTTCCTTTGGGTATATACTCAATAATAGGATGTCTGGATCAGATGGTACTTCTGTTTCAAGTCCTTTGAGAAATCGCCAAACTGCTTTCTACAATAGCTGAACTAATTTACATTGCCACCAGCAGTGTATAAATGCAACACTTCTAAGTTGGCAAGGAGGTAGATTCCTAACTCACTGAGATTAGACTCCATGTCTTGTTCATGTTTGTATTTTCAGTTCCTAGCTCAGTGCTTGTCACACGGTAGGCAATGAGCAAATGAGTGAGTGAGTGAGTTAATGAATAAATGAGTGAAGGAATGAGTGTTTCCTGGATCCAGTTAGACAGTTGTTTGGGCAATCTGCAAGCACTTAATGATTGATCAAGTATGCATATGCCCTGCAATCCTCGCCCGAGTATTCTTCCCAGGGACCTTCTTGCACAGGACTGTAAACGTACAGATAGGAGGATGCTGAACCTCAGTATCTATGATGCTGTGAGTTGGAAGTAGCCTAGGTGTTGATATGAGAGGTGGGGCAGGGAAATGGTACTTAGGAAAGGGCAGGGTCCATGGCGTGGGCTCCACCCTCGGGCCTTTACCCACAAGCCTAAAAGAGGATAGGCATTTCTGTTTTCACACCAAACAGTTCCCTTTCAGTCTATCACACCCCCCATCCTGTGCCCATAAAGACCCAAGACTGAGCGGGTACAGACACAAGTGGCTGGGTGTTGAGAGGAACAGAGGAACAGCAGACAGCAGCAGGCCACCAGTGGTGGAATGAGGTGGATGCTGAGGGGAATTTGGCCAGGGGTGGTCAGAGGAGAGTCCAGCTGCTGGGCAGCCTGACTCCAGGGGAAGACCAACTTCCCACTCCATCTGCCTTCCAGCTCTGCATCCATCTGCTGGGAGCTACCTCCACCACTCAGTACAACCTTGCACTCATTCTCCAAGCCCACGTGTGATCCAGTTTTTCCAGTACACTAGGGCAAGAGTGTGGGATACAGAAAGCCCTCTGTCTGTCCTAGCGATAAGGCAGAGGATCTATCTGAGCTGATGAATACAAGCTGTCTGCAGACAGCAAAGCTGAAAGAGCGCACGGTAACAGATGCCCACTGGCACTTCGGGAGCTGTAAACACGCACCCCTGGATGCTGCTGTGGGCTTGGAGCCTCAGAATGCTCCCCACAACCTCTGCACCTGCCCATCTGCATGCTTCCCCTAGGAGTTTGAGCAGCAGGGCACCAAAGAAGTGAGCCACACCCCTGCGAGGGGGGATAAGGGAATGCTCCCATTTCAGTGCCCATCCCTAGGGGATGGGTAAGCCACAGCATATAATGACATACTTTGCAACAATCCAGGTGTACATACCTAGCAATGTGGGTAGACCTTAAAAATGTTCTCTTTAGTCAAAAAAGAAAGAGAATGAAGAGTCATAGCAGGAGACATTTATGTTAAAATACATGGACGTTGAAAACAACATATATTTTGGGGCAGTGTATCAGGGGTTAAGAACATGAATTCCTCAGCCAGACTTCAAAGGTCCTAATCCCAGCTTCACTATTTACTGCTTATCTTAGATGAGTTTCTTAATTTTTGTGCCTCAGTTCCCTCATTTGCAAAATGGTGATAATCTCGTTGCATTGCTATCCAGCTTTGATTGAATTAATATACATTTAGCATTTAAAATACAGAGTAAGTGATCATAAGTGTAATCTATTATTATAGTACATATGTCAGTATTACATATTAAAGATACAAAGTGGTGACCAAGGGGGTAAGGGAAAAAAAGTGAATTTAGGGATGAAGGGGAGAAGATAAGAAAAAAGGAAAAATAAACTTTCCCAGGCTGGGAATGGTGGCTCACGCCTGTAATCTCAGCACTTTGGGAAGCCAAGGTGGGCAGGTCATTTGAGGTCAGGAGTTCGAGACCAGCTTGGCCAACATGGCAAAACCCTGTCTCTATTAAAAGTACAAAAAATTAGCTGGGCATGGTGGCATGTGCCTGTAATCCCAGCTACTCGGGAGGCTGAAGCAGGAGAATCACTTGAACCAGGGAGTCAGAGGTTGCAGTGAGCTGAGATTGCACCACTGCACTCCAGCCTGGTGACAGACCGAGACTCTGTCTCAAAAAAAAAAAAAAATAGCTATGTGTGGTGGTGCATGCCTATAGTCCCAGCTACTTGGGAGGCTGAGACATGAGAATCACTTGAACCCAGGAGACGGAGGTTGCAGTGAGTCAAGATCGTGCCACTACACTCCAGTCTGGGTGACAGAGTAAGAGTCTGTCTCAAAAAGCATAATAAAAATAAGAAAGTTTCTTAGAGCTTACCGTTTAGGACAGGTGACCTTAATTTCTGACACTAGCAAGAATAAACTTTCCAGGTTTACCTGGTGTCTGAGATTCCAAAACTTAAATACCAGTTTCAGATCCTGGATATCTATGTTTAAACCTGTCCTCTTTGTCGTATTTGAAAGCCAAACTTATATGAGAATATATTATACTTGACTCTTTGAAGGTCACTAGAATTTAAGTAAGCATTGAATTGATGAGGTCCCGCTGATCTCTTCTGATTTCATTCTTCCTTGTAACTTTGTTCATCTCAGCAGGGTTTGTCCTTTTTCTTTTTGGCCTGGCAATTCCTGACAGATCAGGCACTAGAAGGAAAAAAGACCTGCATTTGCTGTGGCATACTATAGATAAAACTGATTTAAAGCTATTAGCAATTCGTAGAAAGATGTGGAAGAGAAATGTTTTCCTCACGGCACCCAAAGTGGGATTTTAAAAGGTATTGGATGGTGAAAGGTTTTAGTGGAATTTGAAATTTCCTTAGTCGATCTCGCACTTTCAAGCCCCCTGAACTCACTAGCATGAAAGGTTAAGATGAAGGGAAATATGTATTCTTTATGGAGTCCAGGATGTCCATTCAAACGGTGACAAATGCAGAGGGCTCGAATAGGACGTGGCTTTTGCCAGCTGTTCCCAGCATGGAGTCAGTATCAGTATTTGTTACAAGTAACTGGCTTCTCCTCCCACTAATTAACTTCGTGGAGGCTGGGTTGGTCTCACAGTCACCCAGTGAGTGGAGTGCAGTGGTGCCATCATCGCTTACTGCAGCCTCTAACTCCTGGGCTCACTCAAGTGATCCTCCTGCCTCAGCCTCTCAAGCAGCTGGAACAACACATGCATGCCACCATGCGTGACTGATTTTTGAAATGTTTTTTGTAGAGATAGGGTCTTGCTATGTTGCCCAGGCTGGTTTCGAACCCCTGGCCTCAAGTGATCCTCCTGCCTTGGCCTCTCAAAACGCTGGGATTGGATTGTAGGTGTGAGCCACTGTGCCTGGCCTCAAGGTTGTTCTTCTAGTCACTTTCCTCTCTTTCACCTGCATCTTGTTTTATGAGAAAACGGAATGTACAGATACAAATGAAGAGATGATTGACAGAGGCAGGCAGGTGAAAGGAACGAACAAGGTATGATGAGGCTCCTTGAGGCTACAATAGCTAGAAAATGTTCCCACCCCAAGGGCTGAAGGGAAAGGGTTACTGGAGCCTTACAAGGGCTTGAGGAGGTGCCACTCAGTGGGAAACGGGCTTATGAAGGACATAAGCCCATTTAGAGTAGCAGAGTTTTGTCAGAAAGTGTGCAGGGGAAGGCTGGGCTCGGTGGCTCACACCTGTAATCCCAGCACTTCGGGAGGCCGAGGCAGGCGAATCAGGGGATCAGGAGATCGAGATCATCCTGGCCAACATGGTGAAACCCCATCTCAACTAAAAATACAAAAAAAAAAAAAATTAGCTGGGTGTGGTGGCGCATGCCTGTCGTCCCAGCTACTCAGGAGGCTGAGGCAGGAAAATTGCTTCAACCCAGGAGGTGGAGAATGCAGTGAGCCAAGATCCTGCCACTGCACTCCAGCCTGGTGACAGAGTGAGACTTCGAAGAAAGAAAGAGAAAGAAGGAAGGAAGGAAGGAAGGAAAGAAGGAATGAAGGAAGGAAGAAAGAAAAAAGGGAGGAAGGAAGGAAGAGAAAAAGAAAGATGAAAGAAAGACAAGGAGGAAGGGAGGAGGGAGGAAGGAAGAAAGAGGAGGAAGAATGAAAGAAAGAGAAAGAAAATAAAAAGGAGGAAGGGAGGAAGGAGGAAAAGAAAAAGAAAGAAAGAAAGAGAGAGAAAGAAGGGAAGGAGGCCCTGCCCTCTCTCCTCTGCCGCCCTTTGATTCTGCCATTGTCTAACCTGGCCTGACTCAAACAGAAGCTAGCAGCAAGTTTGTCTAGGAGATGCAGTCTGCAGAGATCAGCTTCCAGGGGCCCAGGGCAGAGAGGAGCAGGCAGTGGCTTGTGGAGACGGGGAATGGAGAATTGACAGCACACGTTTTCTTATTCCTTTTTGTTTGTTTTAATAATGAGAGAAAGAAGTTTGCAAATTTCATGTAACAGTGCCCATGGGAGCACAGTACACATGAGCACATAATCTATTATGGGTTTTATGACATAAAAGAGATTGATAATTACTGGTCTATGGTGCTGACTCCCAAGGGAGAAATACAGGTGACATTTTCGTCAGCTAGATCTCACGTGCTAACGTTGAAACAGAACTGGGTTCTATGCATAAATACATTTGGTAGGGGAATTTCTATCAAGATGTAAATATCTGTCTTTAGAAGAGGAGATGTAAGCTCGGTTTCTGATTCCTCATGTGTCTTGTTTGATACTGTATACCCAGCATCTGGCACAGTTCCTGGCATTGTGAATAAATGAGTGAGAAGTAATCTTTCAAATACCTTATGTATTATAGGTATGTACTCATTGGACTGACAATGGTGGTAACTTTGCTGATTATGTGAAACTCATTTAAAATAAAAAAGGCTCACAGTGGGTATGGTGGCTCATGCCTGTAATCCCAGCACTTTGGGAAGCCAAGGTGGGCAGATCACCTGAGGTCAGGAGTTCAAGACCAGCCTGGGCAACATGGTGAAAACCCATCTCTACTAAAAATACAAAAATTAGCTGGGTATGGTGGCACTCACCTGTGATTCTAACTACTCAGGAGGCTGATGCACAAGAATTGCTTGAACCTGGGAGGTGGAGGTTGCAGTGAGCTGAGATTGAGACACTTAGCTCCAGCCTGGTGACAGAGTGAGACTCCATCTCAAAAAAAAAATTAAATTAGAATAAAACAAAATAATATCATGACCAGGTAGTGGTGTAGGAGTTTGTACCTGCGTGGAGGTAGAGTGGAAGAATATAACTGCTAACAAAGATCTAAAATTAGGACTGCCATTCAACCCAACAATTCCACTACCAGATACATAGCTAAAGGGAAAGAAATCATTATATCAAAAAGATACCTGCACTGGTAGGTTTATTGCAGCACTATTCACATTAGCAAAGATATGGAACCCACTTAAGTATCCATCAATGGAGGAAGGGATAAAGAAAATGTGACACATAGACACCATGGAACACTACTCAGCCCTTAAAAAGGAATGAAATCATGTCTTCTGTAGCAACATGGATGGAAGTGGAAGCTACTATCCTCCGTGAAGTAGCTCAGAAACAGAAAGTAAAATACCACATGTTCTCACTTGTAAGTGAGAGCTGAACAGTGGGTACACATGGACATACAGAGGGAATGACAGATACTGGAGATTCCATAAAGGAGAGGCTGGGACAGAGGTGAGATTTGAAAAATTGCCCATTGGGTACAATGTACACTGTCCAGATAATGCGTTCATTAAAAACCCGGACTTTATCATGATCCAGCATATACATATAAGTAACCTGCATTTGCGTCCTCTAAATATACTTTTATCTTATTATTTATTTACCTTTTTTTTTTTTTTGAGATGGCATCTCTCTCTGTTGCCCAGGCTGGAGTGCAGTGGTGCCATCTCAGCTCACTGCAACCTCTGCCTCCCGGGTTCAAGTGATTCTCCTGCCTCAGTCTCCAGAGCAGCTGGGATTACAGGCATGCACCACCATGCCCAGCTAGTTTTGGTATTTTTAATAGAGACCATGTTTTATTTTTGTATTTTTAATAGACACCATGTTGGTCAGGCTGATCTTGAACTTCTGACCTCAGGTGAGACACCCGCCTCGCCCTCCCAAAGTGCTGGGATTACAGGGATGAGCCACCATGCCTGGTCTAAATACACATTTTAAAAAAAGAAGACGACCAGGTGCGGTGGCTCATGCCTGTAATCCCAGCACTTTGGGAGGCTGAGGTGGGCAGGTCACCTGAGGTCGGGAGTTTGGGACCAGCCTGACCAAGATGGAGAAACCCCGTCTCTACTAAAAATACAAAAAGTAGCTGGGTGTGGTGGCACATGCCTGTAATTCCAGCTACTCAGGAGGCTGAGGCAGGAGAATAGCTTGAACCAGGGAGGCGGAGGTTGCAGTGAGCCGAGATCGCACCATTGCACTCCAGCCTGGGCAACAGGAGCGAAACTCTGCCTCAAAAAAAAAAAAAAAAAAAAGGAAAAAAAAAAAATAAAGTTTTATGGCTGGGCATGGTGGCTAATGCCTGTAATCCCAGAGCCAAGATGGCACCAATTCACTCCAGCCTGGGCAAAAAGAAAAAAACTCTGTCTAAAAAAAAAAAAAAAAAAAAAAGAGACAGCTGTGAGGAGCGATCACATTTGGTTTTCCCAGAAATGGAAAGAGACTAGAGCTAGAAGTAGATTCTGGTCCCGTGAGGACCATGGAGTCTGACCATGGTCCTCCTGTGCCTCTGGAGTTGTGAGTGGGTGACGGTCGTCTCTCACCTTTGCCCAAAGCATCCACCACACATACCCTTCCCCCACTTAAAAATAAAAGCTGAAAGGTAAAATGTCAAAACCCTGGAATATGTAAAGATGTCCTAAACTCCAAGTCTCTTCTATGTGTATCATGTTAAAACTCATCAGGAGAACTGGTACACCCCTACACTCTATGCTCTGGGAAAGAAACCGTAGTCGCTTCGGTAGATGTTCCTGGGAGCAGGGAAGCCCATTTTTGTTTCCTCAAAATGACTTTCCACCCATCTCAGGAAAGTTTTCTAAATGCATGAAAACCACAAAGTCTGGATTCTCCAGTCCTACTTTTGCCATCTCCAAGGAAGAAAACACGCTTCTGGACAACTTGTCCAGCCTTCAGAACTGAGCACCATGGTGCCGTCCACGTCATGTGGATAGTAGATTTCACGTTAGCTTTCGTTCAGGACCAGGCAGAAAGGAAGCTCCCCATGTAGCGTGAGACCTGGCCCATCACTGCTACATTGACAGGTACTTCGCTGCTACTCAATCTGATGGAAAGGAGTGGGGCAAGCCATTCAGGTTGCTTTCTCTCCTAGCCTCCGATAGTACCACAGCTCCCAGAGCGCGCTTGCTGTAATTGAGCAGCCTATGCCTGTCTGTTATGACCAACAAATGCCCCAAAGTAGAGACACCTGAAAAACTGATACTCCAGGCCTCCCATCATAAGGAAAGCCACACAGAGAAGTCAGGCAACGTGTTAGAAAGTGATCTCTCAGTCGGGAAAGAACTCTGGGCCATGTCTATTGTGAGGCTGGGTGGCAGACTCAGTCTGTTAAGGTAACAGTGATGGTGCAGGGGAGCTGCCTTTCTGCCTGGTCTTGTAGGTCAAGCTAACATGAAATCTGTGGAAGAGAATACGTAGTGTGCATAGCATCATGGTGATCAGCTCTGAAGGTGGGGCAAGTTGTCCGGGAGCGTATTTTATCTTTTCTTGGAGCTTGCAAATATAGGATTGGAGAATCCAGACGTTGTTGTTTTTCCGTATTTGGAAAACTTTCCTAAGATGAGTGGAGAGGGAATTTTTTTTTTCTTTTTTTGGAAAGGAAAGTGGGCTTTCCCTTCTTCCAGGAACTGTATATACCACATGTGCCTGGCCAAACTTGGTAGTCTACTGGGGCTTTGCTAAGGACAGATAAGGTCCTTGAGAAACAGGAAGACTACACAAAGGGGTCTGCCTGAGCTGTTTGTGGTGTCTCTACAATGAAGACAGGGAACTGGAGGAACCCTAGAGTCTCTTGAGATGGAAGATGGATCAAACTAATAAAAAGCTCATTTGAATGAGTTCAAGACAAGCCTGGCCAACATGGTGAAACCTCGTCTCTATTAAAAATACAAAAAATTAGCCAGGTGTGATGACAGGCACCTGTAATCCCAGCTGCTCAGGAGGCTGAGGCAAGAGAATTGCTTGAAGCCCAGAGGCAGATGTTGCAGTGAGCTGAGATTTCATCACTGCACCCCGGCCTGGGCACCAGAGCATCTCAAAACACACACACACACACACACACACACACACACACACACACACACACAGAGTAGCAATAGCAATGAGTTGCGGTGTTTTCCTACACTGGAATATTATATAGCAATGAAGAAGAATGCTGCAGAAGTGCAGAGTGCAGTGGTACAAACAGCAGTCTATGTAAGCTCGGCAAACACTAGCTGTACCATATTTGATTGAAAGAAAAATTTCTCAGGCTTTTTTCTTTTTTTTTTTGAGACATGACCCAGACTAGAGTGCAGTGACGTGATCACTGGCAGCCTCTGCCTCCCAGGCTTAAGCGATTCTCCCATCTCGGCCCTGCAAGTAGCTGGAACTACAGGTGTGCACCACCATGACTAACTGATTTTTTTATTATTATTATTTTTAGTAGAGACAAGGTCTTGCTATGTTGCCCAGTCTGGTCTTGAACTCCTGAGCTCGAGCAATCCCACCTCATCCTCCCAAAGTGCTGGCATTACAGGTGTGAGCCACAGCTCCTGGCCTAAATTTTTCAGTCTTAAAATGAGAACACTCCTAGTTTCTTCTACTTCAAAAATAAAACACAACAAAAAATCCAACTCACTTCATTTCTGTCTAACTCACCAGAAAATTGCATTCATCTGCCTGAGAACTGAAGGTACTTAAGAGGTTTGCCATTTGTAAGTTGAGGAAGATATTTTAGGTTTGTGGTGACCAGTACATGCGATAGATTGTAATGGGGTACAGAAAGAGTGTCAAGGTTTGAGAGTGGTGTCTTTTTGGGGTTTGATATTTTGCAGGGTGAAACATTTCATCCCTGAGTTTCTTACTACAAAAAGAATGTCTTTGTTTTATTTATTTTAAACCTCTTTATTTTCCTTTTTAGGCTTTTGTATCAGATTTCATAATGTTTTTGTCTTTCCAGAATCATTGATGCTACATTCTTGTAGTCAAGAAAAGTATTAGATTTAACCATGAATCAAAAGTCACAGTCCTACCCACCTCCTATCAATCTTTCTGAAAGAAGTAGATCAAAATTCTTTCACAGAAAGTGAAAGCGAATTGTCCATCAAAGCGGAGAGTGGCTGCTTGATTACTTGGGCGTCCAGACCATGTCTTTGGCTGAGGTCGAAAGAAGACGATTAATTTCAGAGCTTCTCTTGATGTCTCATTTCGCTTTCTCCACCTCCCCACCAATTCGTAAAGCTCCTATGAAGGGAGATGGAGGGATTGAACATCAAAAAAATAAAGTATAGGGCCGGGCACGGTGGTTCACACCTGGAATCCCAGCACTTTTGGAGGCCGAGGTAGGTGGATCACCTGAGGTCAGGAGTTCAAGACCAGTCTGGCAAACATGATGAAACTCCATCTCTACTAAAAATACAAAAATTAGGTGAGCGTGGTGGTGCACACCTATAATCCCAGCTATTTGCGAGGCTGAGGCCGGGGAATTGCTTGAACTCTGGAGGCGGAGGTTGCAGTGAGCCCAGATCGCAGCATCGCACCCCAGCCTGGGTGACAGAGTAAGACTCTGTCTCAAAAAAAAAAAAAAAAAAAAAAAATCCCGAACGTAGATGGCCCAGTCTATACTATCTTGGTTTGGGACTTTGAGTGGAACTACCAGTTCTGAGATCACGAGGTACCACCCAGATGCCAGACTGAATAGCGGCTTCTCAATCTTGAGCCCCCAGGCCCTCCTAGGGTACATTCTACTTCTGGCTTTCCTCCCAGAGGAGGTTGTCCATCTGCTTGGCCTGCAGTAAGTGCATTATAATCAGGCCGTGTTGGAATCTGACTCCTTCCTGGATGGATCTCCTGAGTTCCAGAACATCACGGGCTTACTGAGCCAGAGCACGCTCAGAACTTAAGGTCTGTGCCCACTATTACCTCCATGTTGATCAGTTTTTAATCTAAGGAAGCAATGCCGCATGCTCTGTAATATTTCTACTTAGAACAGCGGAGAAAGTTCATTTTGGGGTTCAACAGACCTGGGCTTGAACCCTGCTGTGCCAGGGGTTGACTAAGGATGGAATCGCTAAATTCACTGATTCCTGCAGTTCTCACTTACAGAGTAGGGGTCATGTTGACCTCATAGAGCATTTTGAGATTTGAATAATGGAACGTATGTAAAACGTCCATCAGCTTTTCAGCCTCTCCACTGTGTGGTTCCCATTAGAATGCTGTTAGGGTTTGGCTCCATCCCCACCCAAAATCTCATCTTGAACTGTAGCTTCCAAAATTCCCACGTGTTGTGGGAGGGACCCGGTGGGAGGCAATTGAATCGTGGAGGCGGTTTCCTTCATACTGTTCTGTGGTAGTGAATAAGTCTCTCTCGTGAGATCTGATGGTTTTAGCAGGGGTTTCCGCTGCGGCTTGGCTCTCACTCTCTCCTGCTGGCCGCCATGTAAGACGTCCCTTTGTGCTTCCTTCATCTTCTGCCACCATTGTGGGGTCTCCCCAGCCGTGTGGGACTGTGAATCCATTGAACTTCTTTTCTTTCCAAATTACCCAGACTTGGGTATGTCTTTATTAGCAACATGAGAAGGGACTAACACAGATACATGCATGCTAAGACAACCCTCATCCTAAGACACAGCTTGCCATGCCTTGTAAGGTGTGAGTAGAAGAAAAAATAATGATCATTAAAAAACAAATGAAACTTTTTGTTCCCCTGTAGGAGAAGAGTTAAATCTCACTCCTCTGCTCTGAATCAGCACCCCCGAATCCACTCCTGAATCCACTCCTCCCACTGACTCCTGAATCCACTCGGTCTGGGTTTTCATTCTTACCACTCCGTAAAACAAAACAGCTCTAGTGGAGGTCACTGATGACCACCATGCTGCTTAAATTCAACAGTCATTTCTCAATCCATATCTTCTTTTTTTATTTTTGAGACAGGGTCTTATTCTGTCACCCAAGCTGGAGTACAGTGGTGTGATCACAGCTCACAGCAGCCGTGGCCTCCCAGGCTCATGCAGTCCTCCTGCCTCAGCCTCCCAAGAAGCTGGGACTACAGGTGCATACCACTATGCCCGCTAATTTTTATTTTTAAGTTTTATTCATTTATTTATTTTGAGATGGAGTCTCACTCTGTTGTCCAGGCTGGAGTGCCGTAGTGTGATCTCGGTTCACTGCAACCGCTGTCTCCCTGGTTCAAATGATTCCCCTGCCTCAGCCTCCCTAGCAGCTGGGATTACAGGCGCGCACCACCACACCCAGATTTTTTTTTTTTTTTGTATTTTGAGTATAGACGGGATTTCCAGATATTAGCCAGGCTGGTCTTGAACTCCTGACCTCGAGTGGTCCTTCCCTCAGCCTTCCAAACTGCTGTGATTACAGGCATGAGCCACGGCACCCAGCCCCATTTTAAAATTTTTCATAGAGATTATGTCTTACTACCCTGTCCATGCTGGCCTCACATTCCTAGCCTCAAGCAATCCTCCCAACTCAGCCTCCCAAACTACTGAGATTACAGGCATGGGCCACTGTGCCCGGCCTTCACTCTGGACTCTTTAGCAGCAGTGAATTCATCGCAAGTGTTCCAGCAAGGCAGATTCTCAGGTTCTCTTTCCTTTGAGAGACTGAGGTTATGCCTTTTGTCCACACCACCAACCCCCAACCCCAGCTTGCCTGGCTAGCTTTCCCTGTCTATAAAGACATTTCCTGGCTGCCTCCCTCACCCACCAGGAGACAGATGCCTCCTCTGTTCCCCTGTAGAAACACCAGCCAGCCCCCTCAGAGCATTCCATGACATGAGAATTGGTCCTGTGCTCATCGTTCTCCGGTCTCTGCAAAGCCCTGCCGACCATCCAGTCCCCACTCCCAGTGCAATGCCTAACGCATAAATGGCACTCAGTAAATATTTATTTCTTAGGAAACTTCATGGACAATTATTCAAAACACTTTTACACACATCTCGAAAGAGCTGTTATGAAGAGAAAATGCCGTAATAGGCAGGAAAGCACCTTAGAATGCGGGAAACAGCAGAAAGAGAATATATATTAAAGCAGGAAACTGACTTTTCTCCAAAGCCTTGATAATATATAAGGGAGACAAAGAGGTAACTATATCTTTCCCCTGCCAACGGGACAGCAATTTTAATGGCCTGGAGTGGTCCTTTAAGCCATTTAAGATTATAAATCCATTCTCTTAACACAAGTGTGTGTTGATCGTATCTACTTAAATAGTGCAGGGAACAAGGCCATGTGGAAAATACTAAGATGAAGAACAGGATGGAGGCTAACAGTTGTTTTTAGTAGAGACGGGGTTTCTCCATGTTGGTCAGGCTGGTCTCGAACTCTCAACCTCAGGTGATCCGCCCACTTCGGCCTCCCAAATTGCTGGGATTATAGGCGTGAGCCACCACACCCGATGCTTGCAGGTCTTTAAGAGGACCATGGTGATAGATTGGTCTTGGGGATGGGGTGTTGAAGGAAGACGCAGAATCAAGGATGATGCCTACGTTTTTTTGGCAAGTAGTCTGGAATATCCAAAAATGCATGGTAGTGATTGTTGGAGATCTAGAGCCTATTCTTAACCCTTCCTTGTATGTATATCTATGGGTGACCTTGAATGAGTCCCTCTGCCTCGGTTTCCTCATCTGTAAAACGATGGAGTTGGAACAGATTACATGGAAGACCCCTTTCCACCCTGCCCACACCTGTGCTGTAGCTAAAACAACTGTAAGCAATTCTCCTTCCACAGGGGGCGTAGTCTTCAGCTGTTACCAGGAAAGGGTGTCCAGGTTGCTGGCGACTCAAATAAAGAATTGGGCAACATGCACAAAGCGAGGAAAGAAACAACACAAGCAGGGACTTACTGAAAATGAACGTACACTCCACAGGCTGGGAGCGGGCCCAGGCACAGGGGCTCGAGAACCCGGCTACATAATTTTTGGGGGTTTAAATACCCTCTAAGCCCTGGTGCGGTGGCTCACGCCTGTAATCCCAGCACTTTGGGAGGCCAAGGCAGATGGATCACTTGAGGTCAGGAGTTCGAGACCAGCCTCGCCAACATGGTAAAACCACATCCCTACTAGAAACAAATACTAGCCAGGTACAGTGACACATGCCCGTAGTCCCAGCTACTCGGGAGGCTGAGGCAGGAGAATCGCTTGAAGCCAGGAGGCAAAGGTTGTTGTGAGCCGACATCACACCACTGCACTCCAGCCTGGGCGACAGAGTGAGACTCCATCTCAAAAAAAAAAAAAATACCCTCAAGAGGTTTCCATTGGTTACTGGTTTACGCGTTATGTAAATGAGGAGGATGAAGTAAAGTTACAGTCATATACTCAACGTACTCCCTATGTAAGTGCAGAGGATATTTCCTGTCATAGCTGAAGTGTTTCCACTTGATTTAGTTCCAGGAAGTCCTTATGTTGCCTGTATCCAAACCCTATTCTCTTGCCCTGAACCCTACCAGGAATTCACTTCCTTCCTTTGAATGTCCACAATATTTACGGCCATTCCTTCAGTCCAAACCACACTGTCATAATGATAAACTGGCAGCATAGAAAACAAATTTTTTTCTTTTTTGAGACAGAGTCTCTCTCTGTTGCCCAGCCTGGAGTGCAGTGGCATGATCTCGTCTCACTGCAACCTCCACCTCCTGGGTTCAAAGGATTCTCCTGCCTCAGCCTCCTGAGTAGCTGGGATTATAGACATGCACCACAGTGCCTGGCTGATTTTTGTATTTTTAGTAGAGACAGAGTTTTGCCATGTTAACCAGGCTGGTCTCAAACTCCTGAACTCAGGTGATTCGTCTGCCTCAGCCTCCCAAAGTGCTGGGATTACAGGCGTGAGCCACTGCACCCGGCCTGAAAGCAAATTCTGATGGTGCTCAGTGTCACATGTTTGATGACTCTCTCTTAGAAAGTCATGGCTTCCTTGGGCCATGGGATTAATAGAGGTTGAGCATTTAGAAGACCTATCAACTCAGGTTTTATTTGGCTGATTTGATCTACTGATCAGAAAGGGACCTTTGCTGCCTGGGCAAGGGGAGAGGCTATGAAGTCTTCTTTCCCCCAATGCAGAACAGAGTCCTGTGGCAGTGCGGCTCCTCTGGCGACATCCACACTTTCCCTGGAAGGATTGCTGAGTCATCATGATACCAACATCTTCCTGAGGGTGCTGGCTCAAGGTACCCCTTCCCTACATGCACCTTGCCCTTTCATTGAGGAGTCTGGCAGCATAATTATCACCTGAACAACATCTGGACATCAGTCCCCCAAAAATGCACTGCCCGTCTGTGGATCTTGGATCTTCCTGCATTCCTACCTCCCCAGAAAAGATAAGAAGAAAGCATGTCCACATCTTTTTTCTTTTTCTTTTTTTTTTTTTTAAGACAGAGTCTTACTCTGTCATCCAGGTTGGAGTTCGGAGTTCAGTGGCACTATCTCGGCTCAGTACAACCTCCGCCTCCCGGGTTCAAGTGATCTCCTGCCTCAGCCTCCATAGTAGCTAGGATTACAGGTGTGCACCACCATGCCCAGCTAATTTTTGTATTTTTAATGGAGATGGGCTTTTACCATGTTGGCCAGGCTGGTCTCGAACTCTTGACCTCAAGTGATCCACCTGCCTCGGCCTCCCAAAGTGCTGGAATTACAGTTGTGAACCCCCATACCCAGCAGCAATTTAAAAAAATCATAAATGCATTATGAGAACAGTATTTCAAGGTGGCTCATTTATGTGGAGATTTTTAGAAGAAAAAAAAATCTTCAGTATAATTTTCTTCACTTTCTAAGCCCAGTGATATTTTCAGAAATTCAAGACATACCATAGCATAGGAAAAGGGTGTCGAGAGACTCCAGCTTCCACGTCTGATCTCATTCTCACTGTCAGTATCATAACTTCATTGGACTGGATTTTAACTGAAGGTGAAACATGCCCTCTGATTCTCAGCCCATTCCTGCAAAACTGCCTTAGTTCATGATGTGGTTGCGTTGCCTGAGATAATGTATGTAAAACTCCCACCAAACATGGCTGCTGCACGGTGGCTCATGCCTGGAATCCCCGCGCTTGGGGCCAAGGTAGGACAATTGCTTGAGCCCAGGAATTCATGACAAGCCTGGGCAACACAGCGACTTACCTAAGGTTTCAGGTGACTAAAAAACAGCAGTTCCCTTGCCATCACTCACAGCACAGAATTCAAATCAGGAAACCTGATTCTAGGCCATGTCAGGTACCATCTGATGCTTTACAGTTTATTTTCCATCTCAAGGAGGAAAAAAGGCCTTGTCATGCTTGCCTCCTGACAGGTGTGGGAAGATGATGTGCGTGAATGTGACGTTCTTGGCTGTCTAGGCATGGTGGCTACATCTGTAATCCCAGCATTTTGGGAGGCCAAGGCAGGAGGATTGCTTGAGCCCAGAAGTTCAAGACTGGCCTAGGCAATATAGCATGACTTCATCTCTTAAAAAGAAATTAGCTGGGTTTCTTGGTGTGTGGCTGTAGTCCCAGCTACTCGAGAGGCTGAGGCAGGAGGATCACTTGAGCCCAGGAGGTCAAGGCTGCAGTGAGCTATGATTGCACCACTGCACTCCAGCCTGGTGATGCAGCCAGACCCTGTCTCAGAAAAGTAAGATAAAATTGGAGCCCGCTGGATGTGTATAAGGCAACATAAATTCAGGCTACCTTTATCATCGTCACTATTTTTATAAGAATCAGATTTTGTTACTCAGGATCTTGGGAAACAGACAGAAATAGAAATGTATGATGATATTCTGATTTCCCTCCTTTGGAGGGACTTATTTTCTTGTTATGTTCTTCAGCGAATTAAAACAAAATGAGCCCCACATCTACTATCTCCCTAAGGTCCACCATTTCCAAAAATCCTTTTGGAACCGGCATTGCCTAGCGAATCCACAAAGGAACCGGCATTGCCTAGTGAATCCGCAAAAAGCGATTCCTAAAGTGGCCCTCGCCCCATGCCTCTGCTGAGCAGAACTCCGTTCGTGGCGAAGCCCTCCAGAATTCTGCCCAAGGCGTCTCTGTTTTACTTTCTTTGAACTCTACAGGTCCCCAAACTTTTCGGCACCAGGGACTGGTTTTAGAGAAGACAGTTTTTCCACAGACTGGTAAGGAGGGATGGTGTCCAGATAATACAAGCACATTACATTTATTGTGTACTTTATTTGTATTCTTATTACCTTGTAATATGTAATGCAATATATGACGTAATATGTAATGAAATATGTAATATACACCAAAATAATTATACAACTCATCTTGGTGTTGTAGAATCAGTGGAAACCCTGAGCTTGTTTTCCTGAAACCAGCCAGTGCCATCTGGAGTTGATGGGAGACAGGAAAGTCATCAGGCATTAGATGCTCCTAAGAATTCTCATTAGGTTCTCCTAAGTAGTGTGCAGCCTAGATCCCTCGAATGTGGAGCTGACAGTAGGATCTGCGCTCCTATGAGACTGCAGTGCTGCCGCTGACCTGACAGGCTGTGGAGTTCAGGCAGCAATGCTTGCTCACCTCCTGCGGGGCTGCCTGGCTCCTAACAGGCCCCAGACTGGTGCTGGTCCACAGCCCGGGGGTTGGGGAGCCCTGCCCTGAAGCACCGGCGCTCCGCAGTGCCTGTTTCATTCTCACTGGGTTGTGCCTTGTGTTGGTACTTGACTGTGTTACTTTGTCTGTCTTGTTGACTTCATGTCTTAGTCCACGTTGTGTTGCTATAAAGGAATACCCCAGACTGGGGAATTTCAGAAAAGGTTTATTTGGCTCCCCGTTTCTGCAGGCAGTGCTTGTGCATGGCGCCCACATTTCACAGGCTTCTAGTAAGGCCTCGGGAAGCTTTTACTCATGGTGGAAGGGAAGGGGGAGCAGGTACATCACATGGTGAGAGAGAAGGTAAGACAGGGATGCCAGGCTCTTTTAAACAACCAGCCCTCCTGTGTGCTAATAGAATGAGAGCCCACTTACTACTGTGGGGAGGGCCTCGAGACTTTCCTGAGGGATCTGCCCCTATGTCCCATGCCCTCCCACCAGACCCCACCTCGAGTATTGGGGATCACATTTCTTTTTTTGTTTTGAGACAGAGTTTCACTCCTGTTGCCCAGGCTGGAGTGCAATGGTGCCATCTCAGCTCACCACAACCTCCACCTCCCAGGTTCAGGCGATTCTCCTCTCTCAGCCTCCCAACTAGCTGAGATTACAGGTGCCCACCACCACGCCTGGCTAATTTTTGTATTTTTAGTAGAGGCAGGGTTTCACCGTGTTGGCCAAGCTGGTCTCGAACTCCTAACCTCAGGTGATCCACCTGTCTTGGCCTCCCAAAGTGCTGGGATTACAGGTGTGAGCCACCACACCCAGCTGGGGATCACATTTCAATGAGATTTGGAGGGGACAAACATGCAAACTATATCACTTAGCTAGATTTCAGTATGGTCACCTCTAGAGAAACACATGAATGTGCTTTCCCCTACCTCTTAACTCTTTTTCAAGGGTGCTGGGAGACTGGTACCACATTTGCAGCCAATTTCTTCATGAAAACAAATTCAAAGATTAGAGAGAGGGTAGTAATTGTTTGTAAACATAACAGATTCTTGACTTGGGACTTATTAATTCACTAATGTATACTTAGTAATTGACTCATTAAGCATTTTGATAGCAATTAGTTTTTTAAAGAACAGCTTAGACACAGTAGGTAAATTATTACATGAATTTAATCAGAAATGTTTTCTTATTTTTTAAAATAGGGATGGGGGTCTCACTATGTTGTCCAGGTTGATCTTGAACTCCTGGGGCGCAAGGAATCTGCCCGCCTCGGCCTCCCAAAGTGCTGGGATTACAGGGGTGAGCCACTGCGCCTGGTCTGGCAGGACTGTCTAACACCACAGAAACATGATATAACCGCTGAGCTCCTCAGAAGGAAGGTGGCGAAAGCTCACTGCTCAGCAGTGTCTAGATTCATAACCTGGGGCTTCGGTTTGTTTGTTTTAGACTTAACTCTGGCAGATTTGGGGAATGTCAGCTTCCAAAAATTGAGTTCATTATTCCAGTCAATTCAGGGCACACCCTCACCGTGAGCTCATGAGACACCCTGTTGAGGTATTTTATTATTTTTTCTTTATCTCCATGCTCGCTCCCCATTTTCGTCTTGCCTATACATAGATGTCTTTGAAAATACATATTATTGCCAACTCCAATTTAATTTTCCAAGGTCCTATTCTGAGCACTTTTATAAACATGAGCTCCTTTTATCCTACAAACAGCACTATGAGAAACGTTTTTTTGGCCGGGCACAGTGGCTCATGCCTGTAATCCCAACACTTTGGGAGGCTGAGGTGGGTAGATCACCTGAGGTCATGAGTTCAAGACCAGCCCGGACAATATGATGAAGCCCCATCTCTATTAAAAATACAAAAATTAGCCAGGTGTGGTGGCACATGCCTGTAGTCCCAGCTGCTCAGGAGGCTGAGGCAGGAGAATTGCTTGAACCCGGGAGGCGGAGGTTGCAGTGAGCCGAGATGATTGAGCCACTGTGCTCTAGTCTGGGTGACAGAGTGAGATTCTGTCTCAAAAAAAAGGAAAGGAAAAATTATTTTGTCATTCCATTTAGCAGGAGAGAAAGTGGAGGCATGGATACATGTGGTGATTTTCCCAAGGTATTGCATTTAGCATATGGCAGGACCGGGACTCAAATCCAGGCACCCCGTATACAAAGCCTGAGCTCCACCACTCTGCAGCACTTTATCTACTCTATATTTTAAAATACAGTGTGTTGTTTTGTGTATGTTTTTAAAAAATGTATTTGAATGTTATTGTGCAACTACCATAAAACCAGAAAATCTGAGACAGGTCTCAGTTAATTTAGCAAGTTTATTTCGCCAAGGTTGAGGACGCGCCCATGACGCAGCCTCAGGAGGTCCTGACGACATGTGCCCGCGGTGGTCGGGGCACAGCCTGCTTTTATCCCTTTAGGGAGACATCAGACATCAGTCAGTATATGTAAGAAGTACATGGATTTGGTCTGAGAATGTGGGACAATTTGAAGCAAAGGCAGGAGGATTGGAACCGGGGAGCGGGCTTTTGGGTCACAGAGAGGTAATCCACAAATGGTTACATTCTTTTGAGTTTCTGGTTAGCCTTTCCGAAGGAGGAGAATGAGATGTGCATCTATCTCAGGGAGCAGGGGGGCGGATGACTTTGAGCAGAAGGGGAGGCAGGTTTGCCCTAAGCAGTTCCCGGTTATTTTCCTTAGGGGTATAGAGGACCCAAGATATTTTCCTTTCACACTACAGATACCCTTCTATATCTTACTTTCTTCATTCTGCATTATGTTTTTAAGATCTAACCACTTGCTAAAGACATCACCAGTTGATTGATGGCCACAGAGCATTCCATCACATCCATCCATCTCAGCATACTCTTTTTTTTTTAATTTGAAACACGATGCTTTATTTAAAGGCACAGCTCAAGTCCCATGTGGTGGGCAAAAAATTCAATAAAGAAGCAGATCCTGGCACACATTTCCCACTGGCCAAGTGCTGGAACCTAATATCTAAGACCCTATGAGCAGCCCAGCTCAGCACGAGCCCCGGCCTCTCACTCTGACTCCAGCAGGGTGAGCACGAATGAGCACATGGCCCTCACACATGGGGCCTTTTACACTGCAGGTGATGGAGTGGCTCGTGTTGTCCATAAATTCCATGCACACCTGCATGCACACTCCCCGAGAGCCAGTCCTACCCAGGACCTTGGCGACCCTGGCCAGCTTGATAGGCTGCACACGGCTGGCGTCCACGATGGTGGTATGGCAGCGGTTGGGCAGAGAGAGTCAGTTGACTTTTTTTTTTTTTTTTTTTTTTTTTGAGGTGGAATCTTGCCCTGTCTGTCTCTCAGGCTGGAGAGCAATGGTGTGATCTCAGCTCACTGCAACCTCGGCCTCCTGGGTTCAAGCAGTTCTCCTGCCTCAGCCTCCCAAGCAGCTGGGACTACAGGCATGCACCACCACACCCGGCTAATTTTTGTATTTTTAGTAGAGACAGGATTTCACCACATTGGCCAGGCTTGTCTCGAACTCCTGACCTTGTGATCCATCCAACTTGGCCTCCCAAAGTGCTGGGATTACAGGCATGAGACACTGTGCCTGGCCCAGTTGACTCTTTTATGCCTCTAATGAGGGACAGTCAGAATGTCTCCGATCCCTAATCCCCAAACATTCTAATAAACATTCTCTCTCATGGACCCTTACATACCTGTGTCAATTTCTCTAGAATATATCCTTTGGAATGGGATTGCTGGCATGTAAAGTACACACTGCCTGTCACATTTATTACTGGCATGGTTGATATAATTATATCCACTGATTTTTGGGGGGCTTTTATTCAACCTTGGAGTCTTGTTTTGAAAATAATTTCCTGACATCAAATAGATATAGAGGAATAATTTGTATAAAACTAACTACACTTCTATAAAGAAGAACTATAGGCTGGGCGCGGTGGTTCATACCTGTAATCCCAACACTTTTGGAGGCCTAGGCAGGTAGATTGCCTAGCCCAGGAGTTGGAGACCGGCCTGGGCCCCATGGCAAAACTCTAACTCTACCAAAATTACAAAAAATTAGCTGGGTGTGGTGGTGCATGCCTGTGGTTTCAGCTACTCGGGAGGCTGAGGTGGGAAGATCACCTGAGCCCTGGAGGTGGAGGTTGCAGTGAGCTGAGATTGTGCCACTACACCATCCGGCCTGGGTAACAGAGTGAGGCCCCCTCCAAAAAAAAAAAAAACAAACAAAACAGAAGAACTGTAAAAACTGAATGAAGAACAACAGAACAGCTGTTTCATGGTACTGGAAAGTAAACAAGACAGCTAAGACTTGAGGGTCCAAAAAGTCAGAGAGGAGAGTGCGTTGAAGTAAGCCTGATGCTTTCCCCAGCATTTTACTCTCAGGAATTTACTATAACAAATATCAAAGTGGAAGAGAAAGCAATGGCACTGAGATTGCAGTCCCCCCTGGGCTGAGTCTACAGAATTGGAGTTAATGGCTACTAAGTCAGCCTGAACTTGAAGGACCCCTATCCCAGAAGAACAGCCTGCATGAAATTTCACCTCAAGGCATTCACCAGCTCATACACTATAAAATACAATTAATCAGAGATTTTTGTCAGTCTCACAGTGCTGAGGAGAAAAAAGGTGGAGGTCAGAGCCTGGAAGAAAGGAGGAACCCTGGTGAATAGCCAGGTTCCTGGAGGAACCCTGGTCTCATTGAGACCCTTGAAGGGATATGCCCTTGAAGACAGGGAAAACTGCAGAACAACAGCCACAGCAGCAGAGGCATAAAGAGGACACGCCGTGTCTGTGCAGCCTCCATAAGCTGCTGAAACTGGCTTAAGGGCTGCAGCTGCTTATGTGGTGTGTAAGGCCTGTCCTCTGTCCACTGGAGCTGCAAAACCAGCTTATCATTCGCCCAGCACCTCCCATTGTTAGGGAGTTTGGCGAGAGCATGGATTTCCTAGTAGCCTTAGGAATTTAGAAATGTACCCTGCCAGCGAGGCCCTGACCTCTACCCCAGGTATCTTTGGAGTCCTTTATAATGTTAAGGTCTGTCTTAGCTGATACAATGTTAGGGTCTGTCTTAGTTGTTATAAGGGGGTGTCTCAGATCACAATGTGAATCCCGATCCCAGCTCCACCACTTCCAAGCAGTGTATTCAGGCAAATTACCTCATTTTGTTGTCTAGGGAATGTGGGATAGAAAGGATTATTGCAAGTACCATCCATAAACTTTTTTTTTTTTTTTGAGACAAAGTCTTGCTCCATTGCCTAGGCTGGAATGCAATGGCACAATCTATGGGATTTACGGGAATCTCTTGGAAGCCCCAGTGACTGATCCCTCCCTGATCTTCTTACTGACTTCACTTTATTCATTTGTTGATTTCTTTACCCAGTTTTTTTGAGCACTTTATGTGTTCCAGGTATGCTTTCAGTCACTGGGGATAAAGCACTAAGTAAGCTCACTGCAACCTCCGCCTCCCAGGCTCAAGTGATTCTCCTGCCTCAGCCTCCCAAGTAGCTCAGATTACAGGTGCCCACCACCACGCCCGGCTAATTTGTGTGTGTGTGTGTATTTTTAGTAGAGATGGAGTTTCACCACGTTGCCCAAGGTAGTCTGGAATTCCTGGTATCAAGTGATCCACCCAACTTGGCCTCTGCTGGGATTACAGGCATGAGCCACCGTGGCCGGCCACATCCCTAAACATTAAGTGTTTTGAGACAGTGATCACTACTGCATCCTTAACACCTAGCATCACCTTTGGCACACATTAAACATGGAATAAATGGTATCCAGTATCACAAAAGATATGATTGAATATTACTAATTCCTGACCTGATTTTCCCTTGCCTGACATGTGTGTTGCAAGAATCCTAAAATGCATAGTATTTTTAGTCTGTCCTCATTCTTTTATTAGAACTTTGCTGAAAAGCTTTGGTTTTTTTGTTTCTTATTTTCTTCCATCATTCCACTTCAGATTCATTCATTCATTCATTCATTCATCCATCCATCCATCCATTCTGATGACTGAATGCATTGAATTGATGATGAAAGCACCGAAAAGCATTGATTCAGGGCAGATATTTGTCGTCTGCTCTTGCAAGCCTCATGGCCCCCTACTGCTGTGCCACCATGGCTCTCTCTGTTCTCAGTGGGTCTGTGTATGTTTTTTGTTTTGTTTTTTTTCTGAGACGGAGTTTTGCTCTGTTGCCCAGGCTGGAGTACAGTGGCACAATCTCTGCTCACTGCAACCTCCGCCTTCTGGTTTTAAGCAATTCTCCTGCCTCAACCTTCCGAGTAGCTGGGATTACAGGCACCTGCCACTATGCCTGCCTAATTTTTGTATTTTTAATAGAGACAGGGATTCACCATGTTGGCCAGGCTGGTCTCGAACTCCTGACCTCGTGATCCACCCGTTTTTATAATGCTCCTCTCAGTTTTTCTTTGCCCACCTCTCTCAGACACACATTATGGCTGTAATGTCCTTTATGGGAATCTCTTGAAAGCCCCAATAACTGATCCTTCCCTGATCTTTTATTGATTTCACTTTATTCATTTGTTGATTTATTTACCCAATGTTTTTTCAACACCTTCTGTGTTCCAGATATGATTTCATTCACTAGGGATAGAGCACTAGATAAGCAAAAAATGTCCCTGTCTGCATTATATCACAACTTTCTCACTCTCCTTCTGGGCAGGGTAGGCACAGATGTGTTTCCCTATCTGGAAATGGTGGCTGTAGAATAAAGGTTCAGACCCAGGGAAGAATGCAGCCTTCCTCTCTATAGTATTTCCTGATTATCTCTCTGTGAATCTCTCTGATACTCTTGGGAACATTACCCACTCTTTGTCTGGTAAACTCTTTCTCTTTCCACAAGCCCCAACCCAGATGTTGCCTAAAACTTCAGTCTTTTCCTAACCCTCCCAAGGGACCTCCCTGAGTGCTGATAAATCTGTGTTGAATAAATAGAGACAAGGTAAAAATCATGTGCTTCTGAAAAAGGGCAATCAGACTGGAAAAGCACAGGCTGTATTTCACACGGGTACTGGGTGATGGGACCTAGATTTTTTTTTCCCCCTTAAAACAGACTCTTTCAAATATTTAGAGAGTTGGCCAGTGCAGTGGTTCATACCTGTAATCCCATCACTTTGGGAGGTTGAGATGGGAGGATTGCTTGAACCCAGGAGTTTGAGATCAGCCTGGCAACACAGGGAGACCCTGTCTCTGTGAAAGCATTTTAAAATTAGCTGGACGTAATGGTACACACTTGCAGCTCTAGCTGCTTGAGAGGCTGAGCTGGGAGGACCCCTCGAGCCTAGGAATTTAAGGCTGCAGTGAGCTATGCTTGCACCCCTGGACTCTCATCTGGTCCACAGGGAAATTTCTATACATATATATCTACATATACATATGTAAAATTATACATATATATGTATATATTACATGCATATACATATATTATACATACATATTTATATGTATGTTTATATATGTAAATACATACATGTTTTTTGTTTGTTTCGAGATGGAGTTTGACTCTTGTTGCCCAAGCTGGAGTGCAATGGCGTGATCTCGGCTCACTGCAACCTCTGTCTCCCAGGTTCAAGCAATTCTCCTGTCTCAGCCTCCCAAGTAGCTGGGATTACAGGCCTATGCCACCACGTCCTGCCAATTTTGTATTTTTAGAAGAGACAGGATTTCGTATGTGTGATATATAGATTAGATAGATAGATAGTTATAAAGCTGCCTAATTGTATTAGCTCATTTTTATGCTGCGGATAAAGACATACCAGAGACTGGAAGAAAAAGAGATTTAATTAGACTTACAGTTCCATATGGCTGGGGAGGCCTCAGAATCATGGCAGGAGGGGAAAGGCACTTCTTACATGGCGGCAGCAATAGAAAATGAGGGGGATACAAAAGCAGAAACCCCTGATAAAACCATCAGATCTCATGAGACTTACTCACACGAGAACAGTATGGGGGAAACCGCCTCCAAGACTCAGATTATCTCCCTCTGGGCTCTCCTACAACACGTGGGAATTAAGGGAGTTACAATTCAAGATAAGATTTGGGTGGGGACACAGAGGCAGACCCTATCACTAATGGAATTTGGAAGTGGGGATCAAATTGAAAAAAGCTTTCAGGAGGGTAGGTAACAGGTTGGGGAAGAATGCCTTAGAAGCAAGGGTGGTTCAGCAGACAAGACCCAAATACCCACTTTGAGCCTTTGCCGCAGCCCCATACCTAACACAGGGAATCTTCATGTCCCAGAGCCCCGTGTCCATGTTGGCCTTCCCCAGAATTTTCCAGGGACCTAGAGGATGGTTCTAGTATCATCAGTGGCCCTTCCAGCTTGGTGTGCAATGCCAGGGGGGTAAAGCAAGGCTGTACAGATAACTATTTTTAAGCAGTCAGATTTATGCAGCCATGCTGAAGAGGCCCTGAGAAGCTGTTTATTATGAGATTAAACCTGTGGTTTCTGGAAAGTTTTTTCTAACTCAGCAGGCAGTGCCATTAGAGTACTGACATGGCTTCTGGTCATGCAGAGAAGAACTTCCAGGGTAATATTTTAAGAACCTCCCAAATGCTCTGCACATCTTCACCCAGTGCACCTGGGAGCCTCTACCCCAGTGACAGGTCAACACTCCTTCCTTGCCTGCACTGTCAAAACGAGTAGGGACATGGATGAACCTGGACACCATCATTCTCAGCAAACTGACACAAGAACAGAAAATCAAACACCACGTGTTCTCACTTATAAGTGGGTATTGAACAATGAGAACACATGGACACAGGGAGGGGTGCATCACACACTGGGGTCTGTTTAGTGGGGACCAAGGGAGGGACAGCAGGGGGCTGGGGAGGTCAGGGAGGGATAACATGGGGAGAAATGCAAGATATCGGTGATGGGGGAATGGAGGCAGCAAACCACATTGCCATGTGTGTACCAATGCAACAATCCTGCATGATCTGCACATGTACCCCAGAACCTAGAGTACAATTTAAAAAAAACTCTTAGTCTGAAGGCCATCAGGCTTGAGACCTAAGAAGAGCCCATTTTTCAGTTCAGGTCCCAAAGCAGGAAAGGATTAATGTCCCACCTCAGCATTCAGGCAGGTAGAGTTCCCTCTTATTAACAGAAGAGTGAGCCTTTTTGTTTGGTTCAGGCCTTTGACTGATTGAATGAGGGCTACTCAGATTAGGAAAAACAATCTGCTCTCCTGAGTCTACTGAGTCAGATATCAACCTCATCCAAAATACCCTCACAGACACACCTAGAATAATGTTTGACCAAGTATCTGGGCACCTGATGGCTTAGTCAAGTTGACATAAAAAATTAACTATCACACCAACATAGTACTTAAATAAAGAGGGTAGATGACACCTTTAATGAAAATTAAAAGCAAGTTAAGCCAGAGATAACTCTTATGTGTTTATAATCTGCAGCAGATAACAGAGATGATTGAAGAAATTTTCAGCTTGTTCTAGTTCCAATTAATTATGTACATTCTGTTGATGTATTCTGCTGAGGCACAGGAAGAGAGCAAATTCCTCTTCCCAATCGGTTAAATAATTATCTACTATTGGTGCCTTCAGCTGCCCCTTAGAAGGAGCCGAAAGAAAAGAATAGGGAAAACAGAAGAACTTAGATTGTAATTATAAGTCTTACGAAATTTCCTTCCAAGGGCTTGAATTATCAGTGTGTAAAAGTACTCAATAAATATTTTGGAATGAATGAATGAATAAAATTTAAAAATGGGACTCAACCTGTGACTTTTTCAGATAACTTTCAATTTAAGGAGATACAGGACAAGGCAAGAAGGGTAGAAAAAGGCATAAGAGATCCTCACGTGGTATGATCAGGATAAGATTTGTTGGCTGGGCGCAGTGGCTCAAGCCTGTAATCCCTTTGGGAAGCTGAGGCAGGTGGATCACGAGGTCAAGACATCAAGACCATCCTGGCCAACATGGTGAAACCCCGTCTCTACTAAAAATACAAAAAAAAAAATTAGCTGGGTGTAGTTACACGCGCCTGTAGTCCCAGCTACTCGGGAGGCTGAGGCAGGAGAATTGCTTGAACCCAGGAGGCCGAGATTGCAGTGAGCCGAGATTGTGCCACTGCATTCCAGCCTGGCGCCTGGTGACAAAATGAGACTCCGTCTCAAAAAAAAAAAAAAGATTTGTTAACGTGTGAATGTTCTCTTCTTTCTCACTGTAAGGTGAATACTTTGCTCCCTTGGTTTCTGAATCTTTTGAGCTGCAGAATTGAAAGAGTGCATAGGAAGAAAGAAGACTCAATAGATAGGAAGGGTGAAAGGAGAAGGCTACAGCCATGGAAATTAGGTTGATCATAAGAATGAAAATGGACAGGCCGTTCTGTGAGTTCTCAAGGAGTGGTGTTTTAGGATTTGGTGACTGTACGATTTTAGAATAGCTGTGGGACGGGAGAGAACTGGAAAGGAAAGGGAAGTTGATCTGGAGACATGGTTCTGTAAACAGAATTCATTCTCCTTTGGAAGATTGAGATTAATAACAGATTTAAACAAATTCATTTTGTTATCAGGATTATCCTTCTTTAAATACAGCTCAGTTCAGAAGTAAACCACCTGCAGCTCTAGGATTTTTTCAGGTTTCATGTTTTAAGTCTGGAATTCTCTCTATAGCACTTTTCTCCCTTTACACTATGTATAATCTCTTAACAACTCCACCCAATGCAAGTTTATTTCCCTTCTTAGAGAATGAGTTATTCTTGGGGTTTATCTTTAATTTAGAGATGAGGGTTAAGAGGCACCATAAGATAAATAAAGCATCTTTTCTCATTGGTGGTTCACTTAGTATGAATATGAGAATGCAAATTAAATAAGAATCATTGATTCTTATAAATAAAGGTGGAAGGTAAGACGCTAAACTTAGGTGTGCACTGGGGTTCTAGGCCCTTTACCTCAATTATCTTTATTTTATTCTCATAACAGTCACGGAAGATAGGTATGTTTCTCTTATTTTACTTAAGGTTACATAGCTGTGAAGTAGTAGAATTTGGATTAGCACTGTGAAATTTGCTGTTCTACTGTACTCTGCATAATGGGAGCTTTATTATCTAGCCAGGTTTTTATTTATTTATTTATTTAATTTTTTTTAGACAGATTCTCACTCTGTTGCCCAGGCTGGAGTGCAGTAATGCAACTTGGCTCACTGCAACCTCTGTCTCCCTGGTTCGAGCAATTCTCCTGCCTCAGCCTCCTGAGTAGCTGGAATTACAGGCACCCACCACAATGCCCAGCTAATTTTTGTATTTTTAGTAGAGACAGTGTTTCACCATGTTGGCCAGGCTGGTCTTGATCTCCTGACCTCAAGTGATCCACCCACCTTGGCCTCCCAAAATGCTGGAATTATAGGTGTGGGCCACTGTGCCCAGCCCTCCGGCCAGGTTTTTAAAATTCCATATAGGTCATTGGTCTGGCCGGCATGGTGGCTCACACTTGTAATGCCAACACTGTGGGAGGTCAAAGTTGGGGGATCACCTGAGTCAGGAGTTGGAGACCAGCCCGGCCAATATGGCAAAACCTCGTCTCTACTAAAAATACAAAAATTAGCCGGACATGGTAGCACACGCCTGTAATCCTGGCTACTAGGGAGGCTGAGGCAGGAGAATTGCTTGAACCCAAGGGGTGGAGGTTGCAGTGAGCTGAGATCATGCCACTGTACTCCAGCTTGGGTGACAGAGCAAGACTCCATCTCCAGAAAAAGAAGTCGTTGGCGGTTTACTGAGAGTTCCATCCTTAGGTGTCTGCTGCTTTCTCTAGTAAGACTATAAGTGAATGAAAGTAATATTTGTGAAAGCCTTATGGGGCATATAGCTACTTTTCCCTCCAACAAAACATCAAGCAAACAGCTTTTTTTTTTTTTTTAACAAACCTTGTTCCAATTCTTTCATTCTGTCCATTTTGGAGGCAATGCCAGTTACTTGGCAGATTCAAAGAAATGATACAGCCATTCAGACTGTAGAGGAAGAGACTATCTCTATTAGGAGATGACATGATCTTGAATATAAAAAATTCTAAAAACTACACATGCACAGACAGACATACATACACACCGATTAGAACTATTAAGTGTTCAGCAAGGTTGCAGGATATAAGATCAATATAAATAATCAGTCATATTTCTATGTACTCACAATGAACAATTCAACAATGAAATTCAGAAAACAATCCATTCACAATAGTATCAAAGCAATGGAACAAAATACAGGAAGAGTGTTGATTCGTACATTAATGTCAGCCAGAAGAGAATCTTCTGTGGCACTCACAGATCTCATCCTGGCTCTTGGCTAAATAATTTTGTTCAAAAATTTACATGAAGCTATAGCTGACTAGAAGATATTAATATAAGATATCAGATAAGTAAATGAAGCAAGCTGGAAGAAATGAATGGAGTGGATATTTGGAGTGAAATTTAGCTTGTACATGACTATGTAAGTAAGAAAAGAGAAAGGCTGTGTGTGGTGGCTCACACTTGTACTTCCAGCACTTTGGAACGCCATGGTGGGCAGATCACTTGAGCTCAGGAGTTTGAGACCAGCCTGGGCAACACAGCAAAACCCTGTCTCTACAAAAGTTACAAAAAATTAGCCATGCATAGTGCCACATACCTGTAGTCCCAGCTACTCAGGAGGCTGAGGTGGGAGGATTACCTGAACCTGGGAGGTTGAGGCTTCAATGAGCTGTGATTGTGCCTCTACATTCCAGCCTGGCAATGTCTGAATGAGACTCTGTCTCAAAAAAATAAAATAAAATAAAAAGGAAAAGAGAAGAATTTTACATTCGTTTGAAATTAAAGTGAGTGTTTCAATTCACAACGTAAATTTATGTAAATTAAACTTTATGCAAAAAGTCAACAGTCCTCTCCTTTGGGACATTATGTAAGAATCCTGAATGGACAGAAATAGTTTTTACTCTACAAAGAGTTATTATGCAAAAACCATGAGCTAGGTGCTGAACTTGATGTTGGGATGGAAAACATCTTAGTCCTGGTCTTTGCCCTCTAGGTTGTCATACTCTGGTGACAGTCTAATGAGGCATAGTATTGGTCAGGGTCCCAGGAGGAAAGAGATGACACACTCAGAAAGGTAATTTGAAGAGTATTTAACTATAGAAACATTAAAGAACGAATGCCTAAGATTAAGAAAACCACAGATGTGATGAAGCACCCAGAGATAAGCAATAACAAGAAGCTGGTGCTGCGCCAGCCTGGTGACACCTGTAGCCATGGGCCAGGACTGCTGGAGAGAAGCTGTGGCCTTATCCAGGTTCCAGAAATCCAGAACCTACCAAACTGTGGCCTGGCTGAGAGGAAGGTGGGAAAATAAACACCTTAACATCTCTTTCTCCCTACCTTCCAATCTCCCGACTTCCATTGGCCAAATCCACCTGGAAGCCAGGGGACAAGGGACTCTGGTTTGGGCTCTATGGTCTGTAGACATCAGCCCCACAGGGTACAGAGCAAGATGGAGAAGGGGAGAGAGTGAACTTAGAGGACCAAGGAGAGAGTATATTGCACAGACCGCTAAATCAGATCATTACCATTATCTGTGATTGTAAAGAGACCAACAGTCCTGTGTTTAAGATGGGCCTTGGAAGTTGAATGAGGGCTTGACATGTTGAGATATTGATCTGGAAAGAAGAGCATGCACAGACAGGGGCATAAAAGAGTGCCTTGCTTGGGAAAACGTTAGAAGTTCCGTGTACACAGAGAGTTGAGTACGAAGGGTGGAGATTGCGGAAGAAGTTGTAAAACAAGGATGGAAAAACATGTTTGGTGGGCAGGTCACCTTGTGAAGGACTGTCTAAGTTAGGCTATAGGTTTAGCTGCTGTGCCAGAGATCCAAAATAACAGTGGCTTAAACATAATCAAAGTCGTTTCTCTCTTATATTTCAGGCTGAGCTCGTGGGCATCTGTGCTCTGAGAAGTCAGCAGCAGCTCCAAGCTCCTTTTATCTTGCTGCTTTGCTCTCATCCACGTGGTTCAGGACAATGTCACTATGCCCACATTCTGGTCAGCAAAATGGCATACTCTTTCCTTTTATAGAAACAACCTAGAAATTGTATATGCCATTTCTGCCCCCATCTTACTGGCCAGAACTTAGTCACAAAGCACATTTTACTGCAAGGGAGGCAACAAAATGTAGCCTTTGATCTGAGCAAGTTATGTCCCCCGATAAAACTTGGGCCTTCTGTTATTATAAGGAAGAAGGCAAGGTAGTGAAGAAAACTGACATTCTTTGCCATAAATATCTTACTGTTTTCTCAAGGTGAGATCCTGCAAGTCACAAAGAGGATAGGTTCAGCGGGAGCTGGGGATTGGTAGATGAGAAGGGAGTAGTTTCTGGGTTCCAAGTGTGGGAGTAGAAGTCTGCTTGAGTGGGTCCAGTGGTAGGAGATGAGATACTTGGAGTAAAGGACATTCAAGGGCCACAGGCTCCGTGTGTCATATGTGGAAACCACTGGCACATCTAGAAGGCTACTGTCACTTGATCCCGCACTGTGGATGCTGTTGCTTTTCTCGTCTCGTGTATGTAATAACCAGAATAAAATGGGGGCTATTCACTACGGTCGTATTCTGATCCCTGTGTGGGCTTAAAAAGGAACTTTTATACCTAATAGGATTGCAAGACTTGGTGCTGGATGAGGGATTTACACCTTCCTTTCAAACACGAGGCACTGCTGATAGGCATAGAACACGGGGTGTGTCGATTGCTAACATGATTTATGGCAGTCCCCGTGTATTCAGCTACATTCAGTGACCTTTCTTCCACAGTGTCCTCTACCTTGAAAAAATCGCTTCATTCTATGTCAAGTCCCTTTAATCCTTTTTCAGAATCAAGTATGAAACAATTTCCAATGCATTCAACTCTAACTTTCTTTGCTCATTGTTTATTCCCTGAAGACTGAATAATACATTCAGAAGTTAAAGCAAGCCTGCTGATTCGTCCACAGTATCTTTGACTTTTTTGTCCAGCTTTTCAGTCTGGCCCCCAAATGAACCTTTCTTTTTTTCATTTTTTACACATAACATTTAGCTCCCCAAAGTTAATCATTTTTGTCTTCAGTTAATCACTTTCATCCCCTGAATCATGTGGAATCATCTAATTGGGCACATGAGGGTATAACTGTACATGTGACAAACAAAGGCAGTGAAGCAGTTATGCATAAAAGTAGCATTTCCAAAAAGGGAGGTGACATGACAAATTACCTAGAACTTTGGCCTCTGGTGGTCCATCTGTCTGTCCATGCATCCATGCATCCATCCATCTGTCCATCCATCCATCCATCCATCCATCCGTTATTCATTCAACATTCCATTCAAAACTCTTGCAGCCAATCTCTAGAGAACCTACCAGGGTTCAAACATTATTATCAGATGTTTCCAGTTCTTAAAGACTTTCTATGTCATAACTGGAGCAGACTCAGTTTTGAGGCATGGCTGAGAATAAATGAAGGATGGGGATTATGCACCAACTGTGTCTTAATTACTATGCAAAATATCACAGATTAGTAGTAGAAGAAAGATGCATAAATAACTGTATCCCTGTGTCATCTGTGCTATTAGATTGATGTAAAAGTCACTGTGGTTTAATATAATAAATATAATGAAAGTAGGAGCCCAGATAGGGACAAGTTGACTCTGCCTGGGATGGAGGAGGAAAGCTTTTTAGAGGAACTCAAGTTTCACCTGGTGCTGATGGATGATCACGAGTTGTTCAGATAGAATGGTAGAGAAGTCGCTCTAGGTGAAAAGAGCAGTGTGCACAGAAGCATAGAGATGGGAGGAGCAGGGCAGTTTTGGTCAATGTCAAGGGTTCCATGTGTCTGGCTTCTAAGTCACAGGAGATAAATGCTAAGAGGAAAGACTAGAGAGGTGCGTTGGGATTCTGTATGCCAACCGGAGGCATTTTAATTGTATTCTGTAGCTATTGGGGAGTTATTGAATGTTTATAAGCATGAAAGTAACATGATCAGATTTATGTTTCAGAAAAATGGCTGGAGAAAATAAAGTGGGGGGAAAGAAACTAAAATCATTATTTTTGTCTAGCAAATATTGATTGAGTGCCTACTATGAGCCAGGCATCTTGTAGGGGCTAGGCACACAGCATTGAATAAAACTGTCAAAAAATTTTTGCCTTCATGCAGCTTCTAGTGGTGGAGGGAGACAGTTAATAAACAAAAATATATAATCATTCAGGTGGTCATAAGTGCTATGGAGAAAATGAAGCCAGGAGGGAAGACAGACACAAGCTTTGCCCCTATGTAACCTCCCACTGAGAAGGAAGGGAACATTTGGGCAAAGGCCTGAAGGAGATGAAAGGGCAAGCCACGTACACATCTGTGGGAAGAACATTTTAGGCAGAAGGAATTGCAAACCTAAAGTCTTCAGTGTATTATGAGAGCTCTGCAAACCCCAAGGTGATAAATGAGACGGATTAAAGACAAATTCCTATGTTTATATGAACGGGCACTGAGCCAAAGAAATACTGATCACCTTTTATATATCACTCAGAACCTCCAGTCGTTTGTTTAAAGTATTTGAGTATGACAGGCTAGAACAGGATCTTCTTTCATAGGTCGTTGTTGGGCCAGAATTTTGGAGAGAGGTAACTATGCTTTCTCCTATCACCATAGAGCAGCAGTTTTTCATTTAAGTAGTCAAGTTCAGTTATTATTCTGAAGCCAACAAAATGTATTTCTTTGTCTCTATTGTAGTTTTAAGCCATTTGTTTCATTTTTAGATACTCAAAAATCTTACTTGATGTTTAAGGGAAATTGCCTCCAAACCTAAGAGATAGATACACTGGCTTGGACGGCACACGTGGAAATTAGCAAGATGAGCGGAACTGGGAATGTGTCTGCTGATCATGATCTAGCAGAGTGTACTGCACACACAAGAGATAAAAATGAAGCCAGAATCTGGAATGAGATCATTAGTGTATACCATCCTGGTACTGTAGTCAGACCACACACATATTTAATGCACTGAACCCACCTTGAAATGCCCTCAGCCTTAACAGAACAAGGTACTAGAAAAAATAAGGGGGAGGGGAGGATGCTGAGTGATCCATAATGCTGTCAATGTCACAATCCATCGTGAACAGCAGAATAAAGTTAATAGGGAAAGTTCTTTAGTGCTTGTTCAGCTGCCTGCCACCCAACTCTGTGGCAGAAAAGCAAGGAGGAAATAGATACATCATTATAGAATGTATCAATAATAAATGATAGAAATGCCTTACATATAAGGAGTAGTTCCCTGAATTTATTTGAAGTATCAATCTTTAGGATTGTGTATTTGACCACTCACTGCCAAAAAATATAGACACAATCTTAAATAATTTTTAAAGACTATTGATATTTTAGTAATAAATTAAATTAACAATGTGAGTCAAAAATGTTGAAGACAGAAATTGTAAAATGTCAAGAAAAAGAAATAATATTTTTCCTTGTGTCCAATAAGTAAAAATTGTGTTGGAATAAACACTAAACTTATTTGTAGCATACATAAGAAGCATCTCTGAAAGTCAAATAGTCTATCCGAATTATGTTTTGGAGAATTTCATGGTTAGAGTAGAATATTTTCATTCCAAATCTATGTACCTTTTAGCTCCTAAAAATATTTCCTAAACTCTTCCAGGATAACACTACTTGGTGCTAGAGTCAAAAACTTATATAATTCAACTAACAGCTATCAAACATTTATTTAAAGGTTAAACACCTTCTGTGTGCAAGGTGCTGACTAGGCAAGGAACTGCAGAAAATTCAAATTGAGTAAAACTTAGCGCCTGCCCCCAGAGAAGGTAAGGAGGTCGGTAAAAAGTTGGCACAAAGGGTCAGAATATGCTCAGTGGGGTTCAAAGCAGTGAGAGATGACTATGGGTTAAAGAAGTCAAAGAAGACTTCAAGGAAAAATGACACTGGATTTTAATAGGCAAAAATGAGGTTGTTTTGAGTGGGCTCAGAGAGGCAATTCAGGTAAAGACAAGCACATATCTGAGAAGAGCAGTTCCCATTTTGCTGGAGCATGTATACCTATCAGAGTTGTGAGACAAAGCTGGGAAGGTGGACTGCAGGTATGGAGTCTCTGGGCTCAGATGTCAGCCTCAGGAGTCAGGAGTAGATTCAGGCGGCAGTGGGACTCTACTAAAGTCGATGTGACATGATGTGACATGACACTGCTCTATTTATGCTTTGATGCCCATGGTTTTGTACTCAGTTGCATTCGCCAGCTGAAAGGGTGAGGCTGGTTCTCCAGCCCCTGGGGGAGAGATTGGTTCTGTACTACAGATTTACTTAGAGGACAGAGCACAGTAGGGGTCGTTTGGGCCTACCGCCCCTTACCCCCTAGGCCCGCCTTGCACACATAGGGTAGTCTAGCTGCTATGTGGTCTTTGTGTCCTGGCTATTAGATGTCATTTGAGCTCCTTAATATTTTTCCAAAGTGAAGAAAAAAAAAAGTCACCCACAAATATTTATTCAGTGCCTATGAGATGAACAGTGGCAGTTTGCCCTGCTCTAGATTGGTGGTAAAGTAGCAATTCCAGCCAGAAGCCAAATAAAAGCTGGAGCTCGTGTCAGAAGAGGAAAGCGCTACAGATGTACACCCACTACACAGCCTGTGGACTCTCTGCTGTTGCAGTATTGAACTATTACATATTATCTTCTCGGTTAATTTTTTCCCAGGTCTAATTTAGAAAAAGCAGGGAACGGTATTAGGTATTTAGTGAGATTCGAAAGATATGATAGGCATTCCTGAAATACAGAAATTCAATAGAAACTTTAACCTATAAGTAATATGTACCACATAACATATAATATAAAAATAGCATATAAAGTCCAAGAATGTTTTCTGCTATTCCTAGGGGATATTCAGCACATATACACCTTGCTTAGGGATCATCTTGCTGGTGGGGAGCTGTTGTGTTTCATTGTCTGTTCTGAGTACCAGAAGCTTGGCTGCAGTGGTCAGTTGGGTCTTCCTAGTCCAAATACATACGTACATATATATATATATTTTATGGAATCTAAAATGATTCTTCAACTTGAGACTTTTTAAAGATACAGATATTTTAATTAGGAATGATTGTAGAATGAAATCTTTACAGTAGAAGCTCATATTTGATAAGACCAAAACCAGTAATGAGTCAATTAATCAAAATATTTGGTTAAAGTCCCAAATTCTAAAAACTATAATAACATGGCACACACAAATTCATTTGATAATATTTAAATGGAGAGTCAAGACCTCCCCTCTATTCTAGTATAAATCTGTATTTTGAAGTCTTTTTTTGCATTAATCACATCCGTAACACATCTCTCTCCAGTTTCAATTTATCTAAACTGAATCAGACATTTCTGAGGCATTCTGAATCTAAACCATGTTGGGCTTTTTATAATTCCTGTTCTAGTCTTTTAAACTTTTCTTGCTAACACCTATCGTAATAGTCATTTTAAAAAATTACAACTTTCCAGAGCATTCAACTCTGAGTTTCAGAATAACAACTGTGCTCTTTTCTGCTTGTCTAGTTTGACAATTTTCATAATATTTAATTAAAATATGCTTAATTAATTAAAATACTACAATCACAAGTCTAATTAACCCAAACAGGCCTGGAAACAAACACAACAGACTCTTGGTTAGTAAACAACAGCAGAAGTGGGAGCAGAAGTCGTTGGCTACATTGGAAAGTAGTTACTGCCCTCGAGTGCCCAGCATGCTGTGCACATCAGAAAATTCGGTTCACAGAGGGAACGGAGAGCATCTGTGAATCTGGCAAGTTGGTTAAGTGGAAGTCAGTTGAGAACTTTGGTATAAAGTGAGCTAAGCAGTTAATGTGTATTTAGCTATCCAATATATGCTGTGTGCTTCTGGATTAACATCACTAAAGGACTGGTTAAATTCACATAGACATACACATACCTAAAAGAAGAAATATCTTGTTTTGTTTTGTTTAAGATGGAGTTTTGCTCTTGTTGCCCAGGCTAAAGTGCAATGGCGCAATCTCGGCTCACCGCAACCTCCGCCTCCTGGGTTCAAGCGATTCTTCTGCCTCAGCCTCCCGAATAGCTGGGATTACAGGCATATACCATCGTGCCCAGCTAATTTTGTATTTTTAGTAGAGATGGGGTTTCTCCATGTTGATCAGGCTGGTCTTGAACTCCCGACCTCAGGTGATCTGCCTGCCTTGGCCTCCCAAAGTTCTGGGATTACAGGAGTGAGCCACCGTACCCGGCCTAAAGCAGAAATATTTTTATCAGATGTAGATAAAGGAAATGTTACTACTTCTGGCCCTGTTGGGAGCTTCCTTCTCTCTGTGAATATTCTTGAGCGTTTGATCCTAAATGTCTATTTGTGGTGTAATATCTATATATTAGTATTTTCATATTAATAACAATTTAAAAATATCTCAATAAAATATAGATAGTATTTACCTGATAGGCTTTTACAAGAATGAGTGAAACAATGCATGCAGAATCTTTAGCTTTAGCCCTCTCTGTCCATTTTGCTTTTGAGTACAATTATCCAATGTTCAGGCTTTTAGTAGAGTCTGCAACTAATAAACATTGAAAGAATAATAGAAACAGGAAATGATTATTTTACAGTGACTGTAATAATCACTTATTTCATCAAAAATTATTAATGGATGCTAAAATCATCGCATGAAAAACATTGAGAAATGAAATGTTCAAACAATTTTACTCCATGGAGAAATCTAGCGACTACCTTCACCAAGAGACATCGTTAGTGCCACCAATGAGGTACAAACTCACATTGAGGGGTCCTTAATTTGATGCACACAATGTCATTGGCCCTTCCTGCAAAAACCCAAGTTTACCCTAAATCTAAGTATGAGAAAATAGTAAACCAATCAATTGAGAAACATTTTGCAAAACAAAACATCAGTAACAAAATATCAATGTTGCAAACTAGAGAGAAAGACTGGGAACTGATGTAGGTTAAAAGAGACTGAAGAGGCCAGGCATGGGGGGGCGGGTCACGCCTGTAATCCCAGCACTTTGGGAGGCTGAGGTAGGCAGATCACCTGAGGTCAAGAGTCGAGACCAGCCTGGCCAACAAGCAGAAACCGTGTCTCTACCACAAATTCCAAAATTAGCCAGGCATGGTGGCGGGTGTCTGAAATTCCAGCTGCTTGGGAGGCTGAGGCAGGAGAATCGCTTGAACCCGGGAGGTGGAGGTTGAAGAGACAATTGAAGAAATTCGAAGATGGCCTGTATAATATATAATGTTATAATATATAATTTCCAGTTTTATGATTATGTAAGAGAATGTCTTTATTCTTAGAAAAGTGTCAGCAAAATAATGTATATGTATATAAAAGCATATATAAATATACATAAATACACATATATATGTACAGTGAGAGAAGGCAAATGTTACTAATTGGGAAATCTAAATAAAGGTTAGATGGAGGTTCATCTTACTATTCTTGGAACTTTTCTGTAGCTTTGTAATCTTTCCAAATAAAACTGGGGGAAATAAAGGCGTATCTGTAGCTTTAGTACTGCTCTTCTTAATTTGCAGTTACACAGAGCTGTGCAATATTAGACCAGCCAGCATGGAATCTGCAAATCCTCTGCTATGATCCAGAAATAGGTTTGCTTTGTGATGTGTAGTCTTTCCCATAGCCACCACCCACCCATACTAGAACTTGCAAAACCAAAAATTGCCTCTTGCAGAATAAAGCAGAAACAGCTTTGACATCTTTAAGTAGATTATATTGCAGAGGAAAACTTGATAACGGCAAAAGATGTGGTAAAACACTGGACTTCTGACAGGGCCTCAGGGGTGCTTGCCGGAATCCCTACTAACTGCATGGAAGAGCAGGCTAGTCACTGGGGTTCCCTATGCAATGTATCAACCTGAAGTATACATCACTGAGAAGATTAGGAAAAATAACCTGGCCAAAGAGCAGACATAAGAAAAGAAAGGTTGATGTCAATCCCGTGAGACATGTCACCACTGAACCAATGAGGACTCAAACATTCAGGAGAAGGTATCTGACTACACAGGCTAGAAAGGCAAATGGACAAAGAGCTTGCTCAGCTGGAGGCTTCTCAGTGGAGATTCCAGTGCCCAAGAGCAAAGGGTCAACCCTGCCACCCACCAACAGAACAACAAGGTGCACCTCACAGCACACCGCCACCAAGGAAATGTCGCATTTCCTCACCTCACACACAGTCATGGCAGGATACAAATATGAGAAAGGGAGTCCTCATAGTCAGGAAAACTACCAAGGTAAACTCCAAATCACAAGATCAGAAAATTCAGACAGGCAAGAGGTACGACAGAGTGGTGAAGGCTAACTTTTGGCCCGGAGGGTTGACTGAGACTCGCCCTGTTCTTCAGAAGAATACTTGAGAGTTTCTTAGAACTTGACAAGTTTGTATTTAGTAATTCTCTTCTTTTTCAACCTAAGGGCATACTTTTCTTTTGGTGGCATGAAAAAGAGAAGATGAAGACAACAAACGGTAGTAAAAGGACGGCTGTGTCGTGCAGCCTCAGGATCAGAGCGATGAGAACGGTATAGGAAGGCTGTGGAGCCTCTTGCTTTTGGTGTGAGAGACTGGTCATGTTTGTTTGAGCCAGACTTCAGTAGTCTAGAATGGGAAGACATTTTGAACAACAATAGCAAAAAAGTCAGTCTTAGGAGAAATGTAAAAACAAAAAGGCCAAAGTAAACAGGCCATGGGAAGTAGTAAACACATGCAAAAGTTGTTGCTCCTCCTACTTTATTATACATGGATTTTCTGCCTCTATAATCAAGTCTTTCAGGAATCACAAACATTCTCAAGAATATAAAATATCAAAAAAATAAAGGAATGCTTTAAATATGGTAACGCATATGGGATAATAATACCTAAACTTTTTGAGTACTTACTCTGTCCCAGGCACTGTTCTAAGTACATTATCTCATTTACTCTTGAATTCTCTGTGTTAGGTGCTATGGATCCCATATTACTGATGGAGAAACAGAGGCATAGAGCAGTTAAATAGTCTACACATGGCAGAGCTAGGGTTTGAAGACAGGTGGCCTACATGCTCTTAACTCACCATTTTTACTTAGCTTTCTAAGCAATATCTATGAAATCATGCTTCTGCTAGTGTATAGGGTTTTTTAAAAAAAATTTAAATTAAAACAAATGCATAACTATTAAAATCTCTTGGTTTGCTGCAGTATGAATGGCCCACTTGGGCACTGGAAGAGTATGAGGCTCCTATTTCTGGCTTCAGAATCACTTGAGTGTAGTAGAGGAAAAGGCAGATTCCTCAGTCACACCACAGATCTACTGAATCAGAACTGTAGGTAAGGGACTGCGTTTTAAACAGGCTCTCCAGGACATTCCTGTGCAGCCTAAACTTTAAGAACAATCCCATTATGGGTTCCCCTAAAGAACGTAAAATGGCCAAGAGTTGGCTATTGAATCTGATATAATTAAAGAGTTTAAGCAAGATAATGTGGATGAAATCCAGGACCATACCAGACCACCCTAGGAGAGAGCTGTGGAGAGCATTAGAGATAACCTGGATGATGGTGGAGGAGAGAAGCTAATGACTGGAAAATAAGTGAAATTCCTAGTTTCTTTTGTACCAAGAATGATACCCCAGGAGAGTTACTTTGCAGTCTTGTTTGAGTGACAGTTTTACTGCTGATAAATCTTATCAGAGAATGTATTAAGGCAGCAGTATGTGATGGTCAAGGTTAAGGTGCCTAGAAAGGGAGAGATGGAAGGCTGCCAAAAATCAGAAGTCCACAAAGAAGAGGCGTGACTGCAGCCCAGGGCCCAGTAGAACCTGATGGAGGGAGCCAGTTAAGAATCGGAGCTGTGGGCAAAGCAGAGGTCGGCTGACCCACGGAAATCAGAGGTACAACTGGAGCTGGATGAAGAAAGCTTTCAATTTTGTATCTCTGCTAGTAGAGAATTTCCATGTAGGTAGAGACCCAGCCTTTTTTGAAAAGATGTTTTGGTAAGCCAGTGTGTAAGGAAGCCTTAGGGCTTTGTTTCAAGGTAGCTCTTCTGCATACTAAGCAGGCAGAGCTGGAAAAAGCCTGGGGGAGGGGTAGCTGTCAGAGGAGGGGTTTCTGCAAAGTCCTGAGGACAGAGAAGAGGTATCTACATGGATGTCTCCAGTGAGGTGCTGACATTGTGTGATCTGACCTTTTTCCACAAATTACCAGAGAACCACACGTATGAACAATATGTTGGTGACTAGATTCCTGGAAGCTGGGGTGTGAGTGATATCGTTTGACTCTGTGTCCCCACCCAAATATCATCTCAAATTGTAATCCCCACCTGTCAAGGAGGAACCTGATGGGAAGTGACTGGATCATGGGGGCAGTTTCTCCCTTGCTATTCTCATGATAGTGAAGGAGTTCTCACAAGGTCTGATGGTTTAAAAGTGGCAGTTTCCCTTGCAGTCTCACTCCTGCCACCATGTAAGATGTGCCTTGCTTCCCCTTCACCTTCTGCCATGATTGTAAGTTTCCTGAGGCCTCTCCAGCCATGCAGAACTGGAAGTCAATTGAATCTCTTTTGTTTATAAATTGTCTGGTCTTAGGTAGTATCTTTATAACAGTGTGAAAAGAGACTGATACAGAGAATTGGTACTGGCAGAGTGGGGCACTGCTATAAAGATAACCTGAAAATGTTGAAGCAACTTTGGAACTGGGTAATGAACAGAGGTTTGGAAAAGTTTGGAGGACTCAGAGGAAGATAGGAAGATGTTGGAAAGTTTGGAACTTCCTAGAGACTTGTTGAATAGTTTTGACCAAAATGATAATAGTGATATGGACAATGAAGTCCAAGCTGAGGTGGTCTCAGATAGAGATGAAGAAGTTATCGGGAACTGGAGAAAAAGTCACTCTTGCTATGCTTTAGCAAAAAGATTGATGGCATTTTGCCCCTGCCCTAGAGATCTGTGGAATTTTAAATTTGCAAGAGTTGATTTAGAATATCTGGTAGAAGAAATTTCTAAGCAGCAAAGCATTGAAGATGTGACCTGGCAGATTCTGAGAGTGTTCAGTCATATGTGTTCACAAAGAGATGGTTTGAAATTGAAACTTATGTTTAAAAGGGAAGCAGAGCAAAAAGGTTTGAAAAACTTTGCAGCCTGATCATGTGATAGAAAAGAAAAACCCGTTTTCTGGGGAGGAATTCAAGCCAGCTGCAGAAATTTGCATAAGTAACAGGGAGCTGAATGTTAATAGACAAGACAATGGGGAAAATGTCTCAGGGCATTTGAGAGACTTTGCAGCAGCCCCTCCCATCACAGGCCTGGAGGTCTAGGAGGAAAAAATGCAGTTTCCTGGGCTGGTCCCAGGACCCCCTGCTCTCCTTGGGACTTGGTGCCTTGCATCCTAGCCACTCCAGCTCTAGCCATAGCTAAAAGGAGCCAAGGTATAGTTTGGACTGTGGCTTCAGAGGGTGCAAGCCCCAAGCCTTCATGGCTTCCACATGGCTGGGCCTGGCAGGTGTGCAGAAGATAGGAGTTGAGCTTTGGGAGCCTCTGCCTAGATTTCAGAGGATGTACAGCAACACCTGGATGTCCAGGAATAAGTCTGCTGCAGGGGTGGAGCCCTCATGGAGACTTCTGCTAAGGCACTGCATAAAGAAAATGTGTGGTTGGAGTCCCCACAAAGTGTCCCCACTGAACGACTGCCTAATGGACCTGTGAGAAGAGGGCCAGTGTCCTCCAGACCCTAGAATGGTAGATCCACTGACAGCTTGCACTGTGTGCCTGGAAACATCACAGGCACTCAGCACCAGCTGGTGAAAGCATCTGTAGAGGCTGTACCCTGCAGAACCACAGGGGTGGAGCTACCCAAGGCCTTGGAACCCCAGCTCTTGCATCAGTGTGCCCTAGATGTGAGACTTGGAGTCAAAGGAGATTATTTTGGAGATTTAAGATTTAATAACTGAACCATTGGGTTTCAGACTTGCATGGGGCCTGTGGCCCCTTTGTTTTGGCCAATTTCTCCCATTTGGAACAGGAACATTTACCTAAATGCCTGTTCTCTTATTGTATCTAGGAAATAACTAACTTGCTTTTGATTTTACAGGTTCATAGGCAGAAAGGACTTGTCTCAGATAAGACTTTGGACTTGGACTTTTGGGTTAATGCTGGAATGAGTTATGACTTTGAGGGACTGTTGGGAAGGAATGATTGGTTTTGAAATGTGAAAAGGACATGAGATTTAGGAGGGGCCACAGGGCAGAATTATATAGTTTGGCTCTGTGTCCCCAACCAAATCTTATCTCAAATTGTAATCCCCATGTATGGAGTGGAGGGGGGGACATGTTGAGAGGTGATTAGATCATGGGGCCAGTTTCCCCATGATGTCCTCATGATTGTGAGGAAGTTCTCATGAGATCTGATGGTTTAAAAGTGGCAGTTTCCCCTGCACTCTCTCTCTCCTGCCACCATGTAAGATGTGCCTTGTTTCCCCTTCACCCTTCACCATGATTGTAACTTTCCTGAGACCTCTCTAACCACGTAGAACTGTGAGCCAATTAAACCTCTTTTGTTTATAAATTACCCAGCCTCAGGTAGTGTTGAGCCTCAGGTATTAGAGCAGTGTGAAAACAGACTAATACAGGGAACTGAGAGTTGCCTTGGTATAGTCAGTGCTTAGTCAGTTAACCCATGCAGACAAAGGGACAGCTGCTAGGTGGGTTATACAATCAGTGGATAATTTGTAGGTGCATAGACCCAGCTAGAGAATGGAGATGGCTTCGTTTGAACACATTGCTGGGGTATGTGTGACAATGCAGGTTTATGAGAGCCCTGAAAGGTGCCAAATGAGGCCCAAGGAATCGAGTCCAACTGGAGGTGGGTTGGGAGAGAAGTATCTTGTGAGGAAACATTTTTGGAGGGACTCCACTCAGAAACAAAAGTAGAACCTTCACGGGGCTACTGCCAGGAACAACCAGACTAGAGAGTTTGGTAGTTCATAAGTACCAAAACACTGCAAAAGAAGAAACTTTCCCCTCAAGATGGACAAACATTGAAGCAACTGGGAGATGCATTCTCTGGTAACATGAGAAGTGTGTACAAGCATGAAGCCAATCAATGTAAAGTGATACTTGTCATGAGACAATGTGGAAACCCTGGTCTCATTTGAAGAGGGTTTGATAAAGACAGCAAAGGGAAAACATGGAAAGAGGATTTGGCACCCTAAAATTAGCACAACCTTAACCTGTGACCTGGAAGTGGTTCTTTTTCTGTAATGGTGCTGTAGCATGAGGCCCTCCAGACCCATTGACTCAGTTACTTCCTGCCCAGCAGCCTCTGGTCTTCCAGTTTAACTATTTCATACACATTTTCCAAGTGATTTTATTTTCTCAAAATCTGTTATTACTCCTCTAAAATTCTGAAATGTGTAACTAACTTCTATTTATTTTTAGCCCCTTTTCTACTATATATGCAGCATTCTGAATTTTTATTCCATTCTTAATATTAGGGGCTCTTGAGAATTTACCAGCCCAACTTGAACTTTGGATTCCCATTTCCCTTAGTTTTTACATGAAACCTTTCAAAAACTGTACATCTCCCACCACCACCCCAAAATTCAGGGTAGCTAAAAAGGAAGGGAAAGGAGGCTGAGATTCTATGGAACTGACTATGGTGAACACCCGGTTTTAGGATGGGTGAGGCCGTGTTCTCTGGTAGATAACACCATGGAAGTTGACTTTACTCTTCCAATTTAAATGATACAGGTGTCAACGAAGACATGAGATGATATCAAATTTGTTATGATTCAGTGAATATGCCTCGAAGGGCTTCCCTAGATTTCCCCAGGGAAATGCATTAGAGCAATGATCAAGGTCAGCTCTCTAAAATGTGAAGTTGGCTAGGCTGAGGGAGCATCCAAAGGGGATTTTTGCTGTATTTTGTGCCTCCTACTATGTCATCCTGAGTCTCCAACAAAATTACTTTATATGGTAGCAAAAACGGCTCTGGGCTAGCATTGTCATCCAGATCTAACGTTCAGGGTTGAGGAACAGTCTCTTCTGTTACAGAACTATGTTGCCAAACCAGCCACAGATTACAGAATCATCCATGGGCATGGTAAAGTGAACAGTCAAGCCACAATACTGTGATGATGACCAGTCCATGGACACGTGTTGTCACACAGCCAGTGGGCCATGAGGCCTAGGAGGCACTGAGCAGGGCAGGTCTTGCCTGGCCACCACCAGTAGCTCAGCTGTTTGAGGAAGGAGGGCTTGCAAGTGAATGTTCAACAGTGGGGAAGAGGAAGGGAGGGAGTGCAGATCTGGTGGTGCAGAGCAGTTCCAACTGGCCCTGACACATTGCTGAGAGTCACTATGCTGCATATTGCAGGGGAAACGTAATGATTGATACCCACTGCACTCTGAGCACCACAGCTCAAAGGCCACTCTCTAGAACCCCAGGGTACTTCTGCTACCATAGTTGAGTTCTATACTTATCTAAACAGAGGTTATTTGTTCCCCAGACTGTTGCATAACAGCTAAACTTATCATTATTCATAAGTAAATTAAGTTAAATATTATATAAATATATGAAATATGAATGCAAAAATCAAGGCCATCCTTTAGAAAACCTGGTTAAATATTTTGGCAAGATTCAATAAAAGTAAGTTGCTGGGCAATGATTAAAATAGAAAGGCTATTATAAAATTCTTGAAGGATTCTGGATTCAGCTTGTACAACAGTATCTTTAAGTTTTTGCTTCCCTTTAAATGAGTTATCATTGGAAACAGTAGAGGTTGTATAATGGGTGTACTTTATGCAAGAAAGACGAAGCAGAACTCCAGTCAACTCACCGACATTCAAGTATAATAAAAAGCCTGGGCCTTATATCAAAAGCTGGGCACAGTTAACTTTAATTTAAAACAAACATTTATATGTGTATCTGTGTTTTTTCTTATGATTCACCTCTTTAACCATCATCTTTCATTAACCAAATAACTCCCCGTGTTGATTGCTCTGGAGAAGAAGCCCTCTGTGGAACTTCCGCTCTCACCATTCTGTTGAGCTCCATGGAATTAGGAATTCCCATCCTCAGTCTCTTCTTGGAGGTACAGGGCAGTAGCATTTTATGAAGGAGGAACTTCGAAAGGGATTGTGTAATTCAAAGCTTAGTTAATTTCAGCCTAATCATGACCAAAATAAAAAGGACAAGTATTTCTATTTATCAGCTGAAAGTGGCACCACTATAGCAATAGCATAAACCCAGTTACAAATCCCTTACATAACAAGCTTTGAAATTAAGATTTAAAAAATACATTTAGATGTAGTTTCAGAATTTGCATTCTTTCTATTTTGTCCACGAAGACTTTGTTAATGGTTTTATGTGACATAATTTCAAATGGCCTTAAATCTAATTTGCAAAAATTCGGAATGCCCTGCATCAGAAGCAACCCATTCCTTCTGAGGTAGCAAGAAAACTCTGTTCCGGTCAATGCCTCTCTTCTTGATGGCAGGGTCCCCTCCCCTGAGTTTGGTTTTGACATAGAAGCTTATGTTTGTGATAAGTGGTGATGCTGATCTTTTTGAGCTTTTTACCAGAATGAGTCACTTCTTTGAACTTTTCTCTTTCTTCATATGCTATAAGTCTCTAGCGATATCACTGGGCTTCAGTTTGTTCAAGTTCCTCAATATGAATCTTGTGAATGACTTTGCAGGATTGCTTTATTTTTAAAGTACAGAACCAAGATATCTATCTACAAAAGCATTTAACATCTGTAGGCAATTAGATTTCTTCAACATGTCTCTCTTCATCACTAGGTCTCTAACAAGAGTGTCAAACAACTCTAGACCCTTTCCAGTACCTTCAGATGACCTGTTATAGTCCTTTAGATTAAATATGAGGCACTGATATATGTTATCTTGGCTCTACCAAATGTCTTTGGCCAGTGTTTCTCAAATCGAATTCTAGAACTTAGAAAGGCCAACAGAGAGTTCTGAGGGCATTATAGAAATCAGAGAAGCAGAGACAAAAACTCCAACAAAAGGAACTGTTCCCCTCTCTCCTTGCCCCTTCTGTCTGAATTTCTTGCTTTTATTCAGAAATAGCTCATTTATCTGAATGTCCCTTATGTAGTTATATCAATCAACTGGTATATTTGTAGCACCCAGAAGTTGAGCAAAAAAGGTCTCCAAACTCCCAAGCTTTTAAAAATGTCATGACTGATATTTGAATCTTTTACTCTTGTATGTAACAGCTTTTTCTGAATTATAATCCACATACCTAAAATTCAATCTTTTTTTTTGAGATAGAGTTTTGCTCTGGCACCCAGGCTGGAGTAAAGTGGCATGATCTTGGCTCACTGCAACCACTGCCTCCTGAGTTCAAGAGATTCTCCTGTCTCAGCCTTCTGAGTAGCTGTGACTATAGGCATGTGCCACCATGCCTGGCTAATTTTTTAAATTTTTTATTTTTAGTAAAGTCAGGGTTTCACCATGTTGGCCAGGCTGGTTTTGTACTCCTGACCTTAGGAGATCCACCTGCCTCAGCCTCCCAAAGTGCTGTGATTACAGACATGAGCCACCATGCCCAGCCTAAATTCAATCATTTAAGGTGTATAATTCGGTAGTTTTATGTACACACATACACACACACACAGATATCTGTATATGGTTGTGTAAATATCTTGACCATGTAATTCCAGAATATTTTTATCACCCACCAAAATACTCAAACTCCTTAGCAGTCTCTCCCCAGTCTCCTTTTCCCACAGCCCTAGGCAACTATGCATCTACTTTCTGTCTCCATGGATTTTCCTATTCTGAACATTTTATATAAATAGAATCATGCAATATGTGGCCTTTTGTGACCAGCTTTCTTTCCGTTAGCATAATATTCTCAAATTTCATCAATGTTGTATGTTTACATCCATGAAGTACTGTATGATATGTCAGTACTTTATTCCTTTTTTAAAATTATGGTAAAATATGCATAACAAATTTATCATTATAACTACTTTAAAGTATACCATTCAGTGTCATTAAGTACACTTACAACATTGCACATTGACAACGTTGCACAATCAGTACCATTATCTAGTTCCAGAACTTTTTCATCATCTCAAACAGAAACTCTATACTTACTAAGCCATTTCCCAATCTCCCCAGGCCCCGGAAACCACTAATCTACTTTCTGTCTCTATAGATTTGCCTTTTCTGGACATTTCATGTAACTGAAATGATACAATATGTGGCCTTGTGTCTCTGGCTTATTTCACTCAGTATGTTTTCAAGACTCACCCGTGTAGCACATATCAGTACGTCACTTCTTTTTATAGCTGAATAATATTCCGTTGTTTGGATATATAACATTTTGTTTATCCATTCATCTGCTGATGGACATTTGGGTTGTTTTTGCCTTTTGGCTATTGTAAACAGAGCTACTCTGAACATTGTAAACAAGTTTCTATTTGAACATCTGTTTTCCACTCTATTAGGTGTATACAGTCATATGCCATGTTATATAACCATGTAATGTTTCAGTTAATGGACCTGCATATACTATCGTGGTCCCCTAAGATTATATTAAAATAATACTCGACTTTTACTATACCTTTTCTATGTTTAGATTCATTTAGATACACAAACACTCACCATTGTGTTACAATTACACAGTCCTCAGTACAGTTATGACATAGAGCTTCGGTGTGTACCATCTAGCTTTGTGTTAGTACACTGTATGATGTTTGCATACATGATGAAAGAAAGCACAAGAATGATGAAATCTTCTACCAAAGCATTTCTCAGAACATTTCCCCTTGGTTAAATGACGTTCTGGATACTAGATCCTTATCAAGTATATAAAAATAAAACCTGTGTTTGATTAAGCCACTCCAACTGAGTTTGTTATATACAGCCATAAAACCCTAAATGAAACTCATAAGCTTTTTCTGAGGACAGCACATGTAAAGCCTGACACATAATTCAATTAATGTTGTTATTAATTTTACTACATTTGACTTCATTTAAAGAAATGAGCCCTTGTTTCCTATGATCCATGAGAAAAGAAAGAAAAAAATTATTTAAAAGAAATTTTTAAAAAATGAGCCCTACAGCACTTGCTAGGTCTTAAAGATATTATTTAGTACATGCTTATGAATTCCTATTATGTGCAAGACACTATGTGGATATGATACAAGGTCAATTGCATAGTATGTGGCCTGTGCAGTCACAAAGGCCCCTGTGCCTGTTTTAATTCTCTGCTGTCATCATCTTGAAATTCTTAATAAGTTTTCAACAAGAGGCTGCACATTTTCATTTTGCACTAGGCCCTGCACGTTACGTAACCAATTCTGTTATGATGAATAGGAAATTCTTTTTGTTCAGAATAATAGCTGATGTTTCTAAAAATTACCACGTGTTATTCAGAAAACATTAAATTCTGTTAAATAAACTGTTGAAGAAGACTGAGAAATATAGAGTACATTTTAGAAACATCTTAATGAACCTGATGTAAATAAAAAAGTTTTGACATTTAACAGATAAGCTTTAGTGATCTGAAAAAAATCACTTATTCAGAACAGTCAAGTGTCTGATAAATAAAATGTCAATGTATTTTGCAATAACTAGAAAGAGAGAAAATTCAGGCTTTGTTGTAGTAGCAGTTATTAGGGGTTGGAGATTTGTATTGCTAAGGTTTTGGGGGTTATGAAGTAAAACTTTTGAAATAGATTTTCCCTAGCTTATTATTGGTATAACATAAAGGAAGGAACTAGTTGTGATATCCTCAATAAGTCACTTAATATCTCTTAATCTTAGTTCCCCTTTCTGCTAAATGAGAATGACATGTAGCTGACAAATCTATGAGGAAGATCAGAGTTTTAGCACTGTGTCATATGAAGTGCTCAATAAATGTCTCCTTTCTTGGTGAAAATGTAAATTAGTACAACCATTGGAAAACTGTACGGAGGTTCTTCAAAATACTAAATAGAATTACCATATGATCCAGCAACCCAACTTATGGGTACTTACCCAAAATATTTGAAATTTGTTTGTCAAAGAGAAATCTGAACTTTCCTGTTCATTGCAGCACTATTCACAATGGCCAAGTTACAGAATCAACCTAAGTGTACATGAACAGATGAATGAATGAAGAAAATGCATATTTACAGTATGGAATAATATGCAGCCTGAAGAAAGAGGGAAATATGGTCATTTGGGACATGAGTGGAATTAGGGAATATTATGCTGAATGAAATAAACCAAACACAGAAAGACAAATCCTGCATGTTCTGGCTTATTTGTGGAATTGACAAGAATTGAATTCATAGAAGCAGTGTAGAATGGTGGTTATACAAGCTAGGGGTGTTGGGAGAATGGGGAGATGATGGTCAAAGGATATAAAGTTTCAGGTGGGAGAAATAAGCTGAATAATAGTTTTTTTTTTTGAGATCTATTGCACAGCATGGTAAATATAGTTAGCAATAGTATGTGATACATTTCAAAATTGCTAACAGAGCAAATTTCAAATGTTCTCACCCCCAAATATGGTAAGTATTTAAGGTGATGAATATGTTTCTTAGTTTGATTTAATTATTTCACATTAATTCACAAATCTGTAAGGTCTTTTAGGCCGACTGACAGTCCCATGGATGCCATGTTAACCCCTGTGACCTGTACGGACACTCCAGGTGAGTTCCTGGAAAATCTAAAGTAACTGGAAGACCATGAAAAGAGAAAGAAATGATCAACCCCTGCGGTGTCAACTTAACTTTAAGACATCCTCTGTTGCTCCTTATTCCTGCCCCAATTGATAGGGCCACTGGACTTTGTAACTGACTATATACTACGACCCCCTACCAGCCTGCAAAAAACCACCCTAAACTGTAACTTCTGTAACTTTCCACTGCCCACCCCAAACCTATAAAACCAACTCCCATCCCACTGCCCTTTGCTGACTCCTTTTTCAGCCTCAGCCCATCCACACCTGGGTGAATAAACAGCCTTGTTGCTCACACAAAGACTGTTTGAGGGTTCTTTTCATTCAGAGTGCGTGTTTTAACAAAATGATAAGATCATTTTGTACCCCATAAATATATAGAATTATGAATCGTCAATTTACATTACATTTTAAAAAGAAGTTTTAAAAAATTAAATAAATATCCCTTTCTCCCATCCTTTTCAAATATCTTTTAAGCACTGACTGTGTGCTTTGATCCATTCTAAGCACTGAGGACACAGCTGAGTAAGAATCCTCATTATCAAGAAGATCGTATTCTAGTAAAGAAAGGCAATTGGTAGGCTGAGAGCTAATTATGATCATTTTCGGCGGCAATACGCCTTCATGAAGATTAAATGAATGGAGGCTGCTTTAGTTAAATGGGTGGTCAAGGAACAGCTGTATGGGTAGGTGGCAAGTACGATGAGATCTGAACAGTGAAACTGAGGCAGTCGGTGGGGATCCTGGCCAAGAGTATTCTTAGCAAAAGGCAAGGCAAGAGCAAAGTCCCCCAGAGTCGAAAAAGCTGCGTTTGTGTGGGAGACCTGAGAAGCCCTGGTGACCAGCACACTTGGAGCAAGAGGCAGAGTGGCTGCCAGCACAGAGCACAACGCGGGGTCCTGGAGGGCTCCCACCACCGGCACAGGGGCGTCCTGGTGCAGGAGAGGCCTGCAGAGGGCTGCCAGCAGGGCAGATATGTGTGATTTCCACATCAGGAAGATTCCTCCAGCTGGCTTCTCTGGGAAGGATCATTCAGATGGACAGGAGCGAGGCAGGAAGGCTGGCCAAGTGACCATTTATAGGGGGGACATTGTGTCTAGAGATGTGGTCTTGGGAGCCAGTAAGCAGGAGTTGGATTCAGAATGGACTTTGGAGGGAGAGCTCACAGGGCGTACTATTGGATTACATGTAAGGGTGAGAAAAGGAGAGGGTTTTTTTCTTATTCCCTGATGAAAAGATAATTCATATTCGTTACAGAAAGCCTGGAAATCTTAGGGAAGTGTCATCAGGCTACCTATTTTAATGTGTAAACTTAGCTTTTCCTTGAACAAGAAGAATTCTGCCATTATTGTTACTGTTTTAAAGGTTTCAGTGTGCCTTATGAGAGGCTTGGATGATTATTGAAGTTTAAAACAACAAAAATTGGAGAGAAAAAACTGTTTCACTCTCTTAATACAGAATTTCCTAATCTTATTTGATCTTAAAATCTTATTTATTTATTTATTTATTTATTTATTTTGGATGGCTATTTTGTATAATGTCTATTACCATCCCTCTCAATTACCACCAGAACACATGATGTAATGCTGCATTGGATCTTTCCCCCTTGTTTCTTAATATTTCTCTTACAGATCAAATTAGATTGGCAGGTTCCAAGCTCAGGCTCATTTATTTTATGTACCCACACAGTTCTCCATGAAAACTTCATGAGGATTTTACCTTGTGTTGGCTTTTATCCCTTCTCTTAACATTCTAGGAGGTTAAATGTTTTCCAGTTCTTTGTTTTATAGGTTTTTCTTGTTTGTTTTTACTGTGTTCTAATCTAGAGCTGTTCTATCTACCAACTATTCTGAAAAAAGAGGTGGGAAACTTGTGTAAAATTATGCTTAAAATTGGCATTGTCTCACAGATGTCTTTCTCTTCATGTAGAAAGCGACAGCTAGAGGAATGTGACCTATGCTTACCCTAGTACAGATAAGAGAAACTGAGTTTTAAAGACAAGAATGCACATCTAAGTGTATAGACAAACTCCTTAATTTAAATTTAAGCTTGGTTATTTAATTTGTAATTTGGGAGCAACAACAGTGGGTATTTAGTGAAGGCCCAAATATCCCAGAGGGGAAATAGGGCCAATATATATTTTCTTTGTCCTTGTATGACTTAGAATTGTCTAAACTGTCAAGAAGAAGAAATACCTTGTTTTGTTTTCAATATTGTGGTCAAATGTTGATAATAATAATAATGAATTCTTTTATACCCTGGCAGCAGTTGGTGCTGTTTATATCATTAAGGTAGACAAGGTGTCCCTTACACTCAGCTTAATTTTAAGATTTTAATAAAGGAAAAAATCTGTAGGAAGTGTGGAGTATTATCACACTTAAAGAAGCCAATTAAATTAGTCTTCCGATGTAGGCTACTTTATAAACTCATTTATCACACAAGTTAGCTGGGTCTGACCTTTCCACCCCTTCTTGGATAAGGATGGTAGCAATTTCTCAGCAGCAAAATTATTGATTTTTTTTTGACACAGCTTCTTTTCCAGTTTGATTTTCCTTTTCCACACTTCTATTCTTGTGTCATCTTCTCAGAGACTAGGGTCCCATTTAAACATCGGCAAGAAAAATAATGTTTGGGAGGGTATGGGAAGCTATAGCTTAATGTCCAAGCTAGTTATCTACACCCAATCAATTTATGAGGGCATTTTGCTCAATATGGAGTATTTCCCTTATTCAATAAACAGAAAAAAGTGTTGATTATCTGTTGAAGCTTGGTGTGCTCACCAAGCAAATATCATTTCTTTTCTTGTTGAACTGTCAACCCCATGAGCTCTAATAACTTTTTCCTAAATTTTAATACTGATTCCTACATGTTAAATGACAATCTGTTTGTTGCATGCAATGTTGACGTAACACGTTTGCTAAGCTAATTGAGAATGTTTTTCTTTTTTCTTTTTATTTTTTAGAAAGAAAGAAAAAGAGAGAAAAGAAAGAAAGAGTGAAAGAAAGAAAGAAAAAGAATGTAAGAGAGAAAGAAAGAAGAAGAGAAAGAGGGAGAGAGAACGGGATTCTTGTTCTATTGCCCAGGCTAGA
>CAUYLG010017544.1:0-29894 GCA_963573385.1 Cacajao melanocephalus | reverse complement strand
CATGAGGTGGTATCTCAATGTGGCTTTGATTTGCATTTCTCTAATAATCAGTGATGATAAGCATTTTTTCATATGTTTGTTGGCCTCATATATGTCTTTTGAAAAGTGTGTGTTCATATCCTTCTCCCACTTTTGGATAGGTTTGTTTTTTTCTTGTAAATCTGTTTTAGTTCTTTGTAGATTCTGGATATTAGCCCTTTGTCAGATGGGTAGATTGCAAAAATTTTTTCCCATTCTGTTGGTTGCCGGTTCACTATAATGATTGTTTCTTTTGCAGTGCAGAAGCTCTGGAGTTTAATTAGATCCCGTTTGTCTATTTGGCTTTTGTTGCCAGTGCTTTTGGTGTTTTAGTCATGAAGTCCTTGCCTGTGCCTATGTCCTGAATGGTTTTGCCTAGGTTTTCTTCTAGGGTTTTTATGGTGTTGGGTCTTATGTTTAAGTCTTTAATCCATCTGGAGTTAATTTTAGTGTAAAAAGCAGAGAGTCTTTGCCAGTTGATAGGCATACACAAAATCAGAGAGATTAGAAGCATAAAAATTTGGTAGGTGGTTGCTGACTTCGGGGGCAGACAGGTCACGTGACAAGGAACAGAATGCAGACAGCTGAACAATATCAATGGCCTATAGCTGGCAGCAGGAAACAGGGACTGCAGACCTACAATTCAGCAAATGGAACTTTACCAACAACTGGAATAAGCTTAGAAGGTGATTCTTCTCCAAATCCTTCAGATGAGAGTGCAGTTGGCCAACTCTCATTTCAGACTTCAGAAACCCTAATCAGAGAGTCCAGTGGAGCCACACTGGATTCTTTCTTCTTCCTCTTCACTTTTAATTCAGTTTTTCTTTTAGATATGGGGGTATATGTGAAGGCTTGTTACATGGGTATATTGCACTCAGGGAGTGAACATAGTATACAACAGGTAGTTTCTAAATCCATGTTCCCTTCCTTCTCTCCCTTCTCTAGTGGTCTGCGGAGTCCATTGATCCCATGTTTATGTCCCTGTGTTCTCAGTGTTTAGCTCACACTTATAAATGAGAACATACAATATTTGGCTGTCTGTTCTTATGTTAGTTCACTAAGGATTATGGCCTCTATCTCCATCCACGTTGCTGCAAAAGCTGGATTTCTAACCTGAAGAAACTGTAAGATAATAGATGAGTGTTGTTTTGTTGCTACATTTGTGGAGTTTGTTATTATATAGAAATAGAAAATAAAGATTAAAGTATTTCTTCTATTTTTTTATTCTCTTCTTCAAAGCCACCCATTTTCTTCATGTCTTGCATTTTCTTTGTGCTCTGTATATTTCCATTTTTAAGCCTTTGTTAATTACTACTTCATCTTGAATGATTTTCTCCATCCCATACTCCTCATACTTTACTGCGTTTTCAGCAGTGCCTAATTTCAGCAGTGCTACTTACAAAATGGGCTTTATAACTAGAATGGTATGTTTTGTTCTCCCCCTTCATATCTAAATTATAGTTCTTTCTGTTTATCTCCTTTGGTCATCATTATGTCTTTTCTATGTGCCCAGATTTCTATGCTGAAATCATACTTGTGTAAGATTTATATTTTATTTTTTTAAGTCAAAGCAATATTTTTGGTCTCAATTTTTATACACTTTAACATTTTCAAGTGAATGTTCTTTGACTGTTATTTGTTTTCCCTTTATTTTTACTTACAGTATTTTTGTATAGACCGTGTGCTTTTATTTTGTTTTTATCACTTTTGAATGATAATACTTCTTCAGGGACCAGCAGTTTGGAAGTGATCTGTACAGTGTGAAAGATCAAGTTAGGGTTCCAGGCCAGCAAAAATTCTTCCTGATACTCCATGAGCTTTCTTAGAATAAAGGTTTGTGCATGTACGTGAATTGTTTTCATTTTTAAATCTCCCATCAAATGTAGATGGGCAGTAAAGGGCTTCTACTAACTCAGATTCCTCTTTCACTCTACCTTAACTATAAATTCCTTACAAAGATACAATGAGGGTTCCTCACCAAACCTACTGCATCATCCTACCCAAAGAGCATGGAAGCTCTGACCAACAGCCCATATACATTGTTTTTATTGTTCCAAATAAAGGGTTGTCTCTTTTTTCTTTAAAGTTGTACCTCCTGCATTGTAGAGTTATTCAAAATTGGTTTGATTTAGATCTGTATATTTCTGCATGTTGTCTAGCCATTTTTCTAAGCCCTCTTCAATCTTAACTCTATTAACACATATTATAATATAAGCCAAGCCTAGAAATTGTGAGTGAGTGGAAGGAAGTTCTGCCCAGGAGGACAAATTTAAAACTATTGGCGTTTTGTGGGATTTGGTTTGTTGTTTGTTTGCTTTTTTGCATTTTTTTTTCAGGCCAGAGATGCAGGGAATGGTCAAAGAAAACAGTATTTTTAAGATACTAAAATAAGAAATGAATAAGGAATATCTATATGTGAGTTCATGTGATGCTTCTACAGGAAGAAGAGAAAAGGCAGAATGATTAGGCTATCAACTGAAGCAGGGTTTTCTAGACAAGAGACAACCTGGTCACATAGGCCTTTGCATTTAGACATGCAAATGCATAAACATCAACATTTTACCCCTTTTCCAAATACATAATGTGAAGTAATCCTCAGTGCACATTTGAAAACTCTGATATAATAGAGAATAAGCAGAATATAAATGGGAATTAAGAACACTTTCAAAATGTACATGAAACCATCAGAACAATAATTACAAATAATTTTATTATAGTCAGAATTTGTTGGCAAAAATTGCAGATGTTGTCTAAACTAGTCTCATGACTGTTAGCATAATTAACCTTGAATGTGAAAAATTCAGAAATACCAATAAAAAGAGGTGGTAGAATTGTTTTTCTACTTATTGAAACCACAAATAAACTCCAAATATTCTAGCCAATTTTTTTTTTTTTTTTTTTGAGACAGAGTCTCACTCCATCACCAGGCGCCAGGCTGGAGTGCAGTGGCACGACCTTGGCTCACTGCAACCTCCGCCTCCCGGGTTCAAGCAATTCTCCTGCCTCAGCCTCCCGAGTAGCTGGGGCTACAGGCGCACGCCACCACACCTAGCTAATTTTTTTGTATTTTTAGTAGAGACGGGGTTTCACTATGTTGGCCAGGATAGTCTCGATCTCTTGACCTCGTGATCCGCCCACCTCGGCCTCCCAAAGTGGTGGGATTACAGGCGTGAGCCACTGCGCCCGGCCTCTAGCCAGTATTTCTTATCTCAACCAAGAACCTATTATTATAAGAAAGAACCAAATGTCTGATTTCTTTCCATCCCTGAATAAAGGTAAAAAAAAAAAATCAATAGAAAAGGAAAATACCAAAACACGCAAACTCTATATAATCAAAAATTGTATCACGTGTTGTATCACTTGGCTAGAAGAAGAACCCAAAACAAAATTGGTCAAAAGCAGAATTGCTATTAAAACCTAAAGGTTCTGTTTATGTTCACTATTTACTAAGTAAGATCTTCCCTTGGGAACGTTAGGAACAAAACAATTTTAAGACCTCCAGTATCTGTCTTATTTATACAAAAGCAACCTCTGCACAGTTTCCTCTAGTGGTCTCATTGATCCACTCAACAATAGTCGCTTTTTGAAAAGTCAGTTTTATTTTTCCACCTTTTTTCATTTTGCTTTATTTTTATAAGAGTTTAACTGTTTACTATAGGCTACCCAGATGCTCTTTAGACTCTATCAGCTGATTTTAGAATTATGTCTTAAAATCCTTTTCTTTGTGCTGTCATTTTTTTCTCTAACCAAATAATCTTCTCCTTTTTTCCTCCTGTTAGTTTTTTGTTTCAAATGAATACATTGGTAATAATCTCGTTCTTAGTTTCATGAACAGCAGAATTTATTAAATATTTCTTTGGGAGACTTCCAATGTCTTCCAACAGCCTTGGAAACACTATTCCTTCTGCCACATCTGCTACAGTATGTTTTAATCACATTTTTTAATACCATGAGTGCAATGCAATGTACCTTATTAAGTCAGGGGTAGTAAGAACTAGAGTAATGGGATGATTTAGTTGAGCACGATGGAGAGAGCTAAGTAGAAGGGAATGAAGGGAACAGAACAAGCAAGTGTGTATCAAATATGCAAATGAAGATTAACCCTCTCCCTGTGATCTAACTGGTTCCTTTTAGATTACTTAAGAACTGAAATAAAGGAGCCAGAAAAGCATAAACTCAGGCCTAAATGAAAAAACACAGAAATTTCTAAAATAACTCATTCCTTGTTTAGGGAAGTGGCTTGATCACCTCACTCCTTCCTAGATGCCCTTTTAAAAGTAACAACAGAGTAATGGTAATAGAAAGACCATAAATGCTCTCTACTAGGGGGCTTTCCCTAAACAAATGCTTCTTCCCAAGGCTTGAGGCTGAATCTTGCTCCAGGAGAAGCATGTTCAGCAGTATATGAGAGCTGCACAGAGCCTACTGGAACACAGAGCTGTGGTGACTGCTGCCTTTAACCATGCACCAGGCACACCAGAGGTCCAGTCATATACCAGAGCTGTGCCTCATTCTGCAATAAACACTCTCTGTAACCAACCCCTTAAGAATTTCGCCTCTCTCAGGACAATAGAGGTCATTTTTTTCTTGGATAAATTTATTAGAAACTTTTGGTTCACACTATGCCATTGATTCCTGACTTATGTAGCCCTCTGCATTTTTCAGACTCTTCATATGCCTTTGTTTTCTTTATACAGATTGGAAACTCCTCCAGATAAAGAACATGATTCATCTCTCATAGTGTTCTTGCACAGCTGTGCATATCATAGAACTCATTTGCTCAATATAGAGCTAAATCTGTTTTGGAATTTCAGTATCCTACCTTTGTCTCTAAAAGCAGATTTTATTCACAAGATGGAACCAAGAAGTTGTCAATAAAATAAATGTCTTCTTCCTTGGATGAACTTTTTATGAAGGCAAGCCACGGTGCATCCCTTCTCTTTAAACTTTCTTTTTCCTTTCCTCCACCTCTTAAAAATGAGTTAAGAAATATGAGTAATACCTGTATTAATAGTTAAAGGCTTATATGCCCTCAGAACTCATTGAACTCTGCATAAAAGTAGAAATTATTGATTTAGACCATTAATCACTGATAAATCAGTCCAACTTTTCACAGGGCCCAGTAACTTCTGCAGTAGTTTAAGAAATAAAACTGACTATTGGTTATACTTGTAGAAAGAAAGAAAACTGTATCATTCTTGCATTAAATTTAAAAGACTTCCCATGGATTATTGCCTTCTGCCATTTGATAAACTATCTGGTAATAATCAGATATTAACTGCGATCTTTAAATCAACAGTCATTTATTGAGTACCTTCTATTTTACAAGCACTATGCTAATTATGAGAGGGAAAACAATTAGACATGGTTTTTCTCCCAAAGTGAACAAAAAATGGGAAAAATGAATTATAATGGAATATGATTATTATGTTGTAAATTAGGAGATACTGAGGAAAGACAAAGAAAGGGCATCTTTATCAAGGTGCAAGCTCATGGGAGTCTTCTTGGAAGAAGAGACTCTTGGCTTATAATTTTAGTGACAGGTGGATATCAGATACAGTTGTGGGAAGGCTTACTTTAAGTTAGAGGTTAAATGAAGTGATCTCTATATACTTCTTCTGATTTTTGTCCTCCTAGAAGATTCAAATACTTTTCAGAATTATGCGATTATTTAATTACTAGGACAAATACAGCAAAGATTAATAAACTATAACAAAATACATGAGTCTGACTTCATCAAATAAACATTATCTTTATCAGCCACCTGTAGTAAGAATTTATAAGAGAATTTGAAGTGAAAATCATGAAAGTGAAGTTATCAACTATTTAAAAGGGTGGAATGGAACTAAAATCACATTAAAATGAGAAAATGATGCAACCCCTGGTACAACCCAAGTTTCATCAGATGTCATCAGCTTACTTATTTTAATGAGACATGGTAACAGTAACAAATTAGGTTTGACTGGCCCTTGTCATAAGAAGTTGCTATAGGTACTCAGAGTTTCTAAAATTCTGAAAATTCCCACCATCCAAATTCAAGTATTCCGATTACTATATATGTTCACTGATCATAATGTCCTTTCATTTCAGATGTTGCTGCTGTTCCAACAGACATTCCAACATCTGTCTTTATATTGACTTCCCTTAGAGTAATTGTCCTATTGGGGGGCATGACTTGTACCAAAGTTCTTTGTGGAGCATTGCAACCACTCATAAGAACACCATGGTCTCTCGGTCAGTACTGCTATGGTGTCCAGAGGATTCTGGCTATCCTTCCCAGATTGAGTATCTCACAGAACAAACAAAAATTTCAGTACTCTCCAGATAGTGATAATAGGTTCAGTAGTATATATAAGAATTACAACGTTATTTATGTTACCACTGAGATATGAAAAGAGAGAAGGAGAAAGAAGGAACAAACAAGATGTGTTTAAAATCACTGATCATTAGAGGAATGCAAATCAAAACTACAATGAGATATCATTCTCATCCAAAAAACAGGCAGTAACAAATGCTGGCAAGGATGTGGAGAAAAGGGAACCACTTGCACACTGTTGGTGGTAATATAAATTGGTACAACCACTATAAAGAACAGTTTGAAGGTTCCTCAAAAAAACGAGATATAGAGCTACCCTACAATCTAGCAATACCACTGCTGGGTATACACCCCAAAGAAAGAAAACCAGATTATCAAAGAGAAATATGCACTCACATTTATTTGCAGCACTACACACAATAGCCAAGATTTGGAAGCAACCTAAGTGTCCATCAACAGATGAGTGGATAAGGAAAATGTGATACTTTTACACAATAGAGTACTATTCAGCCGTAATAAAAAGAACAAAGATTCTGTCATTCGCAATGACATGGATGAAACTGAAGATCATTACGTGAAGTGAAATAATCCAGGCACTGAAAGACAAACATCACATATTCTCACTTATTAGTGGGATCTAAAAATCAAAACAATTGAATTTGTGGATCTAGAGAAATAAAAGTGTGGTACCAGAGGCTGCAAAGGATATTGTGGGGTGGAGGTGGGGTGATTAATGAGTGCAAAAAAAAAAAAAAATAGAATGAATAAGACTGTGTATCTAATAGCACAACAGGGTAAATATAATCAATAATAATTTAATTGTACATTTAAAAATAACTAAAATACTAAACTGGATTGTTTGTAACACAAAGGATAAATGGTTGAAGGGATGGATAAGCCATTTTCCATGATGTGGTTATTATGCATTGCATGCCTGTATCAAAATAGCTCATGTATCCCATAAATATATATATTTACCTACAAAAATTAAAATTTTAAAAATAAAAAAAGAAAACACCAACTTTAAAAAAGAAAGAAAAAAAGAATATGACAGATTTTCAAGAGAAAAATCAAACCTTGAGATGATTCCTGTGTCAGAGCTGTAAGCCAAGCAGCTGTTACAACTGTGCTCAGTGAGGTAATGGAAAACCAATTAAAATCAATAAAGATAGTAACAGCTGAGAAATGGAGACTGAAAAACAGATAGGTGGAAATTATATATTTTTAAAAAGTTTTAAAACTTACCGTATAGACTCAAGAACAATAAGAAAATGACAGAGGGAAGAATGAGTAAAATTGAACATAAATAGAAATTATCCAATCTGAAGAATGGAGAAAAAGATTGAAAAAATAAATAAAGCCTATGGAATCTGTGGGACAATATCAAAAGGCGTAATTTAAATGCAAGTGGGATTTCATGTGAAAAGGAGAAAAAAATGAGGCAAGGAATGTATTTGAAAAAATCGTGGTGAAATTGTCCAAGATATAATGAAAGGCAAAAATGTACAGATTTAAGAAACTCAACAAACCCCAAATAGGATGGGCTCAAAGAAAATCACACATAAACAACTAGAGTCAAACTGCTAAAAAACAAAAATAAGGAAAGGAATTTTGAAAATCTTAAAAGCAGGTAGCAAAAAATGAAACAATCCAAATGGCCCTGAATTTATTAATAGAAAACATGAGGCTGTAAGAAAGCAAAACGTCTTTAAGGTATAGAAATTAAAAAATCATCAATTCATATTTCTATATCTGTAAAATTACCTTTCAAATTAAAGACATTTGCAGATTAAGTGAAATTAAAAGAACTTCTTACCAGTATAGTTACTCTTCAAAAGATCCTAGAAGGTTTTCAGGATGAAAGAAAATGTTATGAGAGGAAAACTGGATTTCTAGGAATTGGAAGAAGAGCAACAGAAATGTTAAATAGCAGAGTGTTGTGCATTGAATTGTGCCCCCCAAAAGACATATTGAAGTTCTTACCCTGGTACCTGTGAAGGTGACATTATTTGGAAATAGAGTCTTTGCAGATGTAATAACACATAAGTTAAGATGGGGCCATGCTAGACTAGGGGAGAGAGGTCTTAATCTAATATCACTGGTGTCCTTTTAAGGAGAGAAAGGACACAGAGACAACAACAGAGAAGGGAGAACTGCATGGGAAGACACAGACACAACCTGAAACACGACCACATGACAAAAGAGACATTAAATGGTCTAAAAACCCAAATTAAAAATGCAGAGAATGACAGAATAGATTTTTTAAAGCAAGATACTACTATATAATACCTATGAGTGAAACACTTTAAATGTAAAAAACCAGATAGTTGAAAGTAAATTTACTAAGTACAATATGTTACTCAATCAGTAAGCATAAGAAGGCTGGGGTTGCTATTTTAATATTATTATAAAGCATCTTTGAGACAAAAAAAAAGTTATCAAATATAAAAAGGGAATTTTTAATGAAAAAGGGACAATGAATCAGAACAAATTATCAATATGTATATAATTACAAATGGTAGCTGAAAATATATAAAGCATAAATTGATTAGTTTAAAAGAATACAAGACAATTCTAAGAACATAGATTTTAACAACCCCTCTCAGAAATCAAAACAACAAAAACTCAAAAAAGATTTAGAAGAACAATATTATCAACCACTTGATATGATTGACATGTACAGAAAGATAAGCATTATTTTTATCAGCTTCCTTGAGAAGTTATGTGATTTGTCCAAATTCACACAGCTTTTAAATAGCAGAGCTGGGAATCAAACCCAGAAATCCCAGCTTCAGAGTTTATATCCTAACTGCCTTATGTAGTGGTCCAGCTGTTAAACTGTCACGGGTTCTAAAAATTCCCTGAAGAAAATGTTAGACTTCAAAAAACATGTCAAAACTTCTTATACATATTTAGCATCATTAGTCGAATTCACTTAGGTGTAATATAAAGGAGACACTAAAGAGATTATTTCTATCCTCAAAATATCAACAGATTCATTTCCCAATTCCTAAAAATCCATAATTGGAGAATAATTCTTTCATCATAAAGTTTGATTAGAAGGTAAGTGTTCTTGGGGGTGAGAAAACATTGATTTTATACTTTGTTATAAGTAGTTCTATAAAACACCTCGAGTTTTGGTTTAATTAAGAATATGAACAGCTATACACAGCCTTGATAGTAGGGTAGGTAACTGGAGTGGGTTAGGAAAAAGTGAGAATATCATTGTGTAGGAGGAAAAAAAGAAATAAGTTGAGATTGTCAGAAGACTTTTCTGACTCAAGATTTTATCCTAGAGCCAACTCTAAAGAAAGTAATTTTTCTATATTAATGAAAATATAAACATTTTCTTCACTATTACAGTTTCATCACTTGATAAAAACACTAGAAGCTAGATCTCAGCTACAGAAGCATCTCAACGGCAGGAGTCACAAAGGTGCTTGAAATTATGACTAGAGTGGGAGCACAAGTTGGTTCTGGACAATATCACACCCCAGGTCCTGCCTTCAACAGCTATTTGTCTTCTGTAAATTTTAAAGACGTGTTCAAGATTCAGGCTGCATTCACACAGCATTCACACATTAGCCAATCAGTTCATCTAAGCTAACGTTTATTCAAATATTCAAGCTCTTTCCAAGCATTAACTCACTCAACATGCTCCACAATAACAGGAGGTGGCTAATTTTCCCACCCTACAGATGAAAGATGGAGACTCTGACAGGCTAAATGTTCCTGGCCAAAAACATGATGGGGAAAGTTTTCTGAAAGTAAATACTACTTTAAAGAAACAAGTGGAAAAGTAGTTTAAAATATTTGAAATAAGTCTGGGCTATTTAATAAGCCCCTATAGCTCAATTCCCTATCTTTGCATTTTTTTTTTTTACTTACTAAAAATTTAAAAACAACTGAAAGAGCAGGTATTACAAAGTAATTAGAAGCGAGAGGTAACAGTGCAAAGGGAAAAAGAAGATGGAGATTCAAACCTTTCTAGTGTCCAAAGGGACAATCAGGTTAAAAACAAAAGCATGTAAGAAAAAATGTTGAAAATGTTCATGCCAATAGTGTATTATAATAATAATAGGCATTTTTAACGTTTTAAAAACTGATATATTGTAAGAACACTGTTCTGTCACAGAGCAGAAAAACTAAAAATAAAACTCTTCTCTATGCACACAAATATGTAAGGAGACTAAGAGCTAACAAATGAAATATACTAGTGTATCTATTTTAAGAAGAGAAAAGAAGAAAGGAAAAAAGATTTAAAAAGAAGAAAGATGTCATATTGGACCTGTGCCACCATCCATCCCTCCTGAATTTACTTTCTAAAGCAGTAACAGCAGATTGGTGAACTGGTAAGCTTCCTTTGATTTAAACCCCATTAACTTTGCCATTCCAATCATGTTTATTAAAATAAGTATTCTAGTTCTGCAAAGACCAACCATGTTTACTGCTTGCTAATAAAGCGATCAAGTTTACTAATTTTGATTGATATTCAAAGCTACCCTTTAACAAACCACAATTTTACAGCCATCTGTTTTATAATATGACATCCCCCAAGGAGAGTGTTTCATTTCTAGCTGTAGGATGGTATGCAAGACTGGTCACATGCTCCCATGGTCTCCATCTATACACCATAAGGTAAAAATTTTGTTCATGCATTTATCAAATATTTACTGAGTGTACAGAGTATGTCCAGATTGTATTTAAAACAGTGAATAAGAAGCTATTCCTGTCTTTGAGGAGCTTACATTCTAGTTTCTACAAGACTCCTAAGCAGACAGTTCTAGTTTAGGTGATTGGAGCTATGAATGGAGGTAAAGAGGATGCTTAGGAGCTTGCAAGACAGGCTTACAGAAATGACATCTCAGTAGAGACTTTAAGGATGAAGATATTTTAGCCAGGCAAGTTAGGGGGAAGACTGTCCCAGGCTTAAGGAATGGCTTATTTAATCCTAAGGAGAATAAATACCGTGCATGGAATGTAGACTTTTCTTTATTTGGCCAGTTATTTGCAAACTCCAGCAAATATTTCTATGGGAGCTGTATTAACAGGAGGGGGGGAAAAAGACTGAAAAGTCAGAAAGGAGAAAAAAGCCTTAAGTTTAAGGCAATTCAACTAATAAACAATGTATATTAATTTGTATCTGTTTATGTTTGTTAAGCACACAGCATGACTGACTGCTCAATTTGTTGAATGAATAAAAGATCAATGCATAATTGCTTTGGGGCTATTCACAACTTTTATTTTTTATTTAGTTTCTAATTTTTTTCAAATATATGACATGAAAGCCCCAGTTTTACTAATAGCACAAAGCAAGATGTTCAAAGCTACTCCCAAAATACATAAGAAAATAATAAAGGCATATTTTCTCCCCAGTGACTTATAACTTGAAGGAGGAGTAGTTAAATTTAAGTCAGTTCCATTCAATATGCATTTGAGCATCCTGTATATCTAGTAGCATACTGTTAGGCTCTCTGCAAAAGCTTTATGATTAGTGTTTTCACTTGCAAATACTTATGTATATGAAATAACCCAAGGGAAATACATGAAACATGAAATAGTACAGAAAGCAATGAACTGCCTCAAATAAAGATTCAGAAAATTCAGTACAGTGACATTGTAAAAGGAAGGAGTTGTTTTGGACTGGTACCCTCAGGGCTGGCTATGCAAAGGACACAAGGTGTCTTCTAGGTTCCAGTGGATGCATGAGATTGATCCAAGCCCGAAGGAGGACTATACCCAAATGTCAGATAAAGAACATGAGACTGAAAAGCCATGTTTAACTTTTCTTGGGATGAAGGCTGTGAAACAAATTATAGAATAAAAGGACAAAACCAAAGGGTAGTCAGTGCTATTACGGAAAGGGAGCTGAACTGAGATTGGAAAGAAATGTTCTTTCTTTCATTTTCCCCAGCATCTGCCCTGCATAGCACCCTGTCTTAACACTCATGACGCTTCACTGTAGTTCTACCTTCTGCATTGTCACTAATGTGCACTACACAACCCTAGTTCCAGGACTTAACCACTGGGAGGGTCACAGTCTCCTCATCTGTCAGATAAAGCTGTAGAGCTAGATGAATGTGAAGGGTTCCTTCTCATTTGAAAGTCTGTGATTCTAACAGTAACTATTCTCAGAACTAAATGTAATGCTTATCTGTGATCATCAATAATCAATTTATACTAGGTTCCTCTGATTTATACAGACGGCCTCAATGCCAAATTTATACAGACTTGGGTGAAAAATATTTGGTAATCTGAGCAGATGTCAGATACATTTGAATATCCATCTTAATGGTTCCACAAAATGTAAGAAACTGCTGCTTCTTCTAGCATCACCTTCTGCAAATCATGAAACAGTCCACACTATTTTATTACTATCTGGTTATGTGTCTGCTTTTAAGTAGACTGTGAAATCCTTCATGGCATAAACTGTGTTTTATGCATTTTTATGTCTTTATTATCTAAACCTACAGCTTGGCTTACAGTGATAATTAGTCATCATATGGTAATAATTAAAACATAGCCAAATATTTTTAATTATCAATATGTTCCAGGTTCTTTTAAAAGTGTTATTTCATTGAATCTTCCCTCAACTTCTGTAAGATAGATATTACAATTTTTCCCACTTTACAGATGAGGAAACTGAAGCACATATAGAGGTTAAGCAAAATTTCCAAGTTCACACAACTAAGAAATCTGGCAAAGAATACTCACACCCAAGCATCTGACCCCAGAGCTTATGCTTTTAAGTACCTGGAGACACTTGAGAGATGCTCATTGAATAAATAATGCAGCATATTTATTACAACTAAAGCACAGAGAGGAGGCATCAGCGATAGAAGAAGAAGTGGCGATGGCAGCAGGGAGGAAGATCATGTCAGTGAGAGCAGAGTACTACAAATGAAGGTGCGGAGGAAAGGAACTATGCTATGTTAGGGAAAGAGCAACAAGCAGTTCAGTGTTGCTGAAGAAGATAGGAAGAAGGCTGTTGCCGGAGACAATGGAAAGAATCACAACACAGAACCTATGCGTTGTGAGTACTCTGGGAAGCCAGGACCACTGATGGGTCTGACAAGTATTAATCTTAGGGAACAATGAGTCAAAAACAGTTGAGAACTGTGCCTTTCTAAAAACTCCTGGCTATGCTGAAGTAGTAACCCATGTAACTCTTTTAAGTCCCTCTATTGACTTTACGTCTGTGCTGTTTCTTTTGTCTGTAATATCCTTTTTCTTCCAGTGTTCCTTCCTCATTACACCTGGGTTTTTCAAATGCAGCTGAAATGTCATATTCTCTAAGAAATGTTCTTTCTTTCATTTTCCCCAGCATCTGCCCTGCATAGCACCCTGTCTTAACACTCATGACGCTTCACTGTAGACATCTCTTCACTTGCATTTTCAGTCTTTTTTCCTGAGCTATGGACACTTTGAAAATCCACCTCATCCTTCATTCTCTTCATCCTCTGTCTACCAGTTTGTGGCACAAGATAAAAACTAAGTAATTTCTGTTTAATCAATCAGGTGTTAATTGGAATTATATTACAGTCATTTCATTATGGTATTTGCATATATTCTTGGCATAATGCATTGAAAATAACTTCCCTACATTATATCTACCTGTTATAATACCAAAATGCCCACTTAGTACAAAATTAAGTGCAAAGGTTGGCAACAATATAGCAAATATTCAGAACATCCTAATTCAATTTTAACAACTCAGCACAAAAGAAAATAGCCCATACTGCCCAATCTCTTCTTTCTCCTTTTCTAATAAAGGCTTATATCCGTCAACACACTATAGCTTATAAACCACCCTAATACATAATAGAGCTTCCTTATTTTGTTAGCTTCCCATTGGGTCTTTCACCCAGTTCTCTCCACTCAGTCTGTGAGAAAGGTTTCTGAGGGCCTGAATGATCTCAATGCATTTCCTACAGTCCTAGTGATATTCCTATTGTCATTGCAACCATTGCTCCAAGTTGCTGTTTGTTTGCTGTCCATCTCATTCTTTCAATGTTCAACAAATTTTCACTTCTCAGCATGCCACGCACTATGAGGAGAGCTGGAGATATTAAGTGAACAAGATAGCCACAGACCTTACCCTCCCAGTATGCACACCTCTCAGGGAGATCAAAAATACTAAGACTGGGGAACTCAAGGTGCTATCAGAGCAGAGACAAGTGTACCAGCCCCAGATTTAGTTGTCAGGGGAAGTTCTAGTATCTGGATGTTACATTCAACTCAGCCAGGAAAAGGGAAGAAATGAGATGATGGGTGTGGGAAGAGAATGGGAACTAAGGCAACAAATACTTGAATGTTCAGAGGTAGATAAGGGTTGCAAACTAAGAAACTGAGGTAGTTCCAGTAATTACATTCCAGATGCAGAGAATGGTGGGTACAGTGACCTCAAGAAGTAGCAGGGCCAAAACACACTGAGCTTTGGAACCAGATCAAAAAGTTTGGTCTTTGTCTTAAATGCAATCATAGGGAAAGGTTTAAATTGGGGAATGACAGTTCAATGTTTGATTTAGAAAGATCATTCTTGCTCCCTTCTAGAGAAGAGTTTGGAGAGGAAAAGAGCTAAGGCAGAGATGCCAGTGGATAGGTGGGAATGCAAATCAAAGATTGTGTTTCTCTACGGTTATGTGAATAAGGGAGGACCAAAGTAGATCAAAAGAACAGATGTCTAAGTGTAGAACACTGTACTTAGTGAATGACTGGTAGCAAAGAGGGAGAGAGGGAGGGTGGAGTTAATGTTCTAGATCTCATAACCTCTCCTCCCTGGTTACCCAGTCTAGCATAAACCTTACTCTGGGCTTCTAGAAACACCTCATATTGTTATGTGGCCTGAATTCTGGGCTTAACTAAAAGTATTTGTCTCTGTGTATATTGCTATCTCTAGCCTAATGAAATATGATAAAAATCATAGGTGGGTTTATTGATTGGCCTTATTTCCTCTGTACTAAGTTGTCAAAACAAGTTCTCTGTGTACTGGTCACTTCCTCTGAGAAGCCAGCCATGACTCCCCTCACAGACATAGGGCTTCCTCCAAGATTATATAGCATCATACAAACCTCCATCATTATAACATTGCATAACTTTATAACATGCAATTGTCCAAGTCGCCACTAGATTGTGAGGTTTTAAGGAAGAGTATTCTTTTTATCTTTACATTTCCAGTGCCTACTAGTGCCAGAGAACACGGTACAGATGTCATGTGGACTTAATGGATTATTTTAATTGTTTCGCTGGTATTGCCCTTGCAATTTAGAAAGACTCTTTTCCTGACACAGTTAGGAACTCTGCCAAAGCAAATAGATGTTCTGTGTTTTTTAAGTCTATTAAGAATTTGTATTAATTTAAAAGAACAATGATCATGGGAAATAATTCTAAAATGTTTCCCCAGCTATTTATTCTGCATGTTGATGGGACAAATAATGTGAGGGCAATAGGTATGAGCAGGTTATGGTTTCCTAATGTACCACACACCAATCAGATGGCTCCACAATGCAAGCCATTTATAATGTCCTTCACTTTATATTCAGGCATTGACAATTGGAAACTGAAGCTGAAATGCAATGATTCATTCATAGTAGACGTGACATCCAAACCTTTCTGAGGTGTTCATCTACATAATTGTATGAGTTATTCATTTTCTCTCTTGCTCAGTCATTCCTTGCTCTCTGCCATGAAAATACCACTACAGTGTATTTGCCACATTGGCCCCAAAAGGCTGAAAAAGTTACGGGAGTGGGGAAGAGAACAACAAATAAAAACACTGTGGCGGCAGCATTCACATCTTCATGTCCTTTCCTGCCAGCCTGGCCTTCCATTTATGTCTGGGTGCTGGTTCTATCAAACTTCTGTCTTGTATCAATTTTTAGCAGCATGGATAATTTATTGCATCTAGGATGATAGAAAACCAGCTTTATACATCATTCAGCTTGCAAAAGATGTGTTGCTTCAGTCCCTTAATGGTGTCATTTTGGCTGAATGCTATTAACAGATTACCCCTGCCTAGGGCAGTGGAGCATGTGCAGCAGAAAGATAACCTTGTGTTCGTAATTTAATATTAACTGTTTTCTCCATAGTACCTCTTTCCAGTACATTAACAACAAACCAATATGGCCTTGTCCCCTGCGGTCATATTCTTCAGCAAAAAAATGGATTACATGATAGCAAGTTCCTGAAGATTTACAATGAAGTATTACAAATCACTCAACACTCGCTCTGCAGAAATGAAAAATAAACAGGCTTAGATTCAATCAAATTTAATTCCTCCAATTTAGCTGTACCACACTTCAAAGGGTGCTCTTATTAACGTCTTGGTGAACAAATTTAGCAGACATTTTTTCTCCTTCTTATACGAAAGCCTCCAGTTGTGTTCAACATATAGTGAGATCAAGAAACTGTTTTTTATTTTTTTTCAGTGACTTACTCTGTCACAGTTTGATATAAAAGTGTAAGCCATTTACAGAATACTCTTTATGGAATTTTTATCCTATTCCATTCCCGGGAGCTAAATTTATATCCTGCATTAGCTATCATAGCACTAGAGTATTAGTCTTCTCCCTTTGCAAGCAGTTCAGGGCAGTCGGAGGCCCTATCACTCTCCACCACTCACATACACAGGCATTATGAGTTTATCTCATCTTCTGCAGCAAGTACCGGGCCCAATTCATTCCTTTAGGCTACTTTACTAATAACCTATTCCTTATCAGGGCCTCTCCACCTCAGCTTGTGATCAAAGACCCAATTAACGGAATGGAGAAAGGTGAAGCATTCAAATAATGGAGACAGCTGTTTTTCTCTGTTAGAGAAAATCCATTTGTATTGTTATCGCACTGGCAAGTTCTGCAGCTCCTGTTTAATTCAGTCTTCCTCTATTTCTGCTGATGATAAAAAAAAAAAAAAAAAAGTCACAATGAACTCCGAAGAGAATGGCAGAAACATCACCGTGTTTCAACTCAGTCTGGGAGTTATCAACTTGAAAGTGAAAATACAAGCAGATAAGAGGAGGAAATGTCCAACAAAGACCATATCAAAAAATTTAAAAATTTTTTTCAAGTAGCATTCTCTATTCATCATTCTGAATTTTTTGTTCAAGTTCTGCCCTATCCTGGATTGCTCAGCTGTCTAACTCAGCAAAGCAGAAGCTGATAACATCTTGAGTTCCACATCAGTTGAAAAGTAATTAAAGGCACCGAGTAATCATAATTGGTTGGTGGGGACATTTTTATGAACTTCATGCCCTTATGGGTCCAGGAAACCTTATTGGAGCTCCCACTTTAAGTAGGATATTTCTCCACAAGTTACAACGTTTTCCCCTAAACTGGTTATTAAACTTTGTTTTCCCCCTTAAACATTTTAAGCATTTCCTGACCTGGATGCTATGCATGCTTTACTTAACTGAGCCCTAAAATGAGAAGATTGCATCAGTGATTCTCAGACACAAAGTCTGACCATGTTAAGGCATCATTCCTCTGTAAAGAAATTTCACTTGTCTGTAAATGCTCTGTCCTTTCTGCCTGGTAATGGAGCAAGAAAGACTTCTTGGTTTTAGAGTTAAGGCTATGCTGTCTATCTTTTCTCTTAATAAAAGCAGGTTGGATTCAAAGCCGGAAGAGAAACAAAGACAGTCCTTTGCTTTTACTTTGTGTGGAATATATTTCCTTGTAAGGTCTAAATCCAGGATTGTTTTTGGTTTTGTCAAATAAAAAGAGAAACATGCACATTGTTTTTCTCCCTCAGGAGAATTCCCTTGGAAAGCAAGAATGAGAATCACATATTTGAATTCCTGCCTGAACACATATAACTAGCAAAATAAACACGTACAGAGCTACAGTATATGCAATGAATAGAGACAGCAGACTCTTAAAGGGCTGTTCTCCCAGGCTGATAGCTCACAGGGGATTCCAAGATGTGTATGAGACTGAATGGAAAAAAAAAAGCATTATGCATTTGCATGCAAAATGAACATTTAAAGAATATTTTATGGAAATAAAGAATAATATGTATCAAACATGGTCTGGTAAACAGGTCAGGTTTTCCTATCATTTTTTCTTGACTTCAACCTTTAAAAACAAACAAACAAAAAAATTAGATTGGCTTTTTCCCTTCCTTTCTTTGCATGTCATAGATCTTTATATCCTTTTCTTAATATTGAACCTAGAGCAAATAAATATGAAATAAAACAAATCACCTTTCTCAGATATAAAATAGTAAAAGCAAAACTATCAATAATTTCCCTTAGGCATACTAAAAATGTAGAGACACAGTTGGTGTCAGTAGAGTAGAAAAAAACAAAACAAATTATGAAACGCAGCTTTAATCCTTCAACTGGGAAAGGAACAGTCTATAAACCTTTTAGTTTTTAGTACATTTTGACTTTGTCTATATCAAGGCAATAGCATAGATATATGGTAACTTTTCCCTAGCAATCTTAGAATTACAGGAAAAAAAATACTTCCTTTTTTTAGTACAAGGATTTTTGTCAGTCAGGATAGGCCAGTTATATTGGGGTAACAACCAGCTGCAGAAACCTCAGTGGTTGAAAGCATTTATCTCTTATTCACACTATGTCCAGTGGGGATCACCAAGGTATGCTGCCATCATATATGTTCAGGGACCCAGAATGACAAAGGCTCCATCATCTTATGGTGCTGTATTTTCAATACAATGCTTCAGGATGTATCAGGGCACAGATGAGGGCATTAAAACATGTTCCCAACTATTAAATACTTGGGTCTAGAAGTCATCTTCATCAATTTCACTCAGATGTTATTGGCCAAAGCAGATCCCATGGCCACACCTAATTTTAAGAGGACATATACCCAAAAGGAGATCCAGGAATCTTGGTGCACGCTAAGCAACTATTTGTATTTGCTCTAATGTTTAAGAAAGGAAAGTATACTGAAGATAATGTTCTTTGTTCAATCTTCCGTTATAAAAGATGCTATGAAACCAGGACACCAGGGGAGTCACATTCCACATTTAAGTTTAGTTTCTTTCCTTTTTTTTTTTTTTTTCTTGAGATGGGGTCTTGCTCAGTTGCCCAGACTGGAGTGCAGTGCACTAGCACGATCTTGGCTCACTGAAATCTTGACCTCCCAGGTTTAAGCAATTCTCCTGCCCTAGGCTCCAGATTGGCTGGGATTACAGGGATGTGCCACCAGCCTGGCTAATTTTTTTGTATTTTTAGTAGAGATGGTGTTTCATCATGTTGCCAGGCTGGTCTCAAATACCTGGGCTCAAGTGATCCACTTGCCTCAGCCTCCCAAAGTGCTGGATTACAGGCATGAGCCACCATGCCCAAACTAGCTTCTTTTTTCTTAGAGGTAGTTGTTACATACACTTTGTATAAGAGGCAAGAATCCTACTCAGACTACAATTTAATCTTTGATAAAGAGGCCTTATGCTGAAGCTTTACTGTATTTTACAATATAAAGTCCTTGAGGGCACGTAAATAGAATTTTCCTGATTCAAATCTACTAGGTTTACTGATTAAAAGTATTGTTATGCTCTCAATGATTTATAATTAGATTATGTCATCTGGCTGAATAGTTCCTTAAATGGAGTATTCTGGCCTAGAATACTTAATTCTTTATTCTTTCCTCCCTTCCTTCATTTATTCAGGCATCATTCTTTATTTATATTTATTCTATAAATTAGATTGATGGTCTATTTTAGCCAAGCACATATTTAGTTTTCATTTCAAGGATCAGGAAGAGAGCAGTTTCCTAGGCTTCAAGAAACTCAGTTTAGGGAAGGAGTCAGACTAGAAACTGAAACCATACCAGATGAGGAAAAAGGATAACAATTATATTTTTAAAAGTAACTTAGTTGGGGGAAGGGCCAAGATGACCAAATAGGAACAGCTCTGGTCTACAGCACCCAGCAAGACCAACGCAGAAGGCGGGTGATATCTGCATTCTCAAATGAGGTAGGCGGGTCATTTCACTGGGACTGGTTAGACAGTGTGCAGCCCATGGAGGACAAGCAGAAGCAGGGTGGGGCATTGCTTCACCTAGGAAGTGCAAGGAGCCAGGGCCCTCCCCGCCCCTAGCCACGGGAAGCCATGAGGGATTGGGCTACCCTGCCAGGTTACTATGCTTTTCCTACAGTTTTGCAATCTGTAGATCAGGAGATTCCCTCTTGTACCTACACCTTCAGGGCCCTGAGTTTCAAGCACAAAACTTGGTGGCTATTTGGGCAGACATCGAGCTAGCTACTGGAGTATTTTTTCATACCCCGGTGGTGCCTGGAACCCCAGGAAGACAGAACCGTTCACTCTTCTGGAAAGGGGGCTGAAGCCAGGGAGCAAGGTGGTCTCACTCAGCAGTTCCCACTCCCATGGAGCCCAGCAAGCTAAGAACCACTGGTTTAAAATTCGTGCTCCCAGCACAGCAGCAGTCTGAAGTCAACCTATGACTGTTGAGCTTTGTGAGGGGAGGGGCATCTGCCATTAATCAGGGTTTAGTGCTGATTTTCCCCTGACAGTGCTAAGGAAGATGGGAGGTCTGGACTGGGTGTGGCAAAGCAGCTATGGCTAGACTGCTTCTCTAGATTCCTCCTCCCTGGGCTGGGCATCTCTGAAGGAAAGGTAACAGCCCCAGTCAGGGGCTTACAGACAAAACTTCCATCTCCCTGGGACAGAGCAACTGGAGGAAGAGGCAGCTGTGGGCCCAGCTTCAGTGGATTTAATCCTTCCTGCCTGCCAGCTCTGAAGAGAGCAGCTGATCCTGACAAGAGGGATTCCCCCAGCATAGCACACCAGCTCTGCTAAGGGAAAGACTGCCTCCTCAAGTGAGTCTCTGACACCCGTGCCTCTTGACTCAAAGAAACCTCCCAACAGGGTTTGACAGACGCCTCATAGAGGAGAGCTCCAGCTGGTATCAGGCCAGTGCCCCGCTGGGACAAAGCTTCCAGAAGAAAGAGCAGGCAGGAATCTTTGCTGTTCTGCAACCTCCACTGGTGGTACCCAGGCGAACACAGTCTGGAGTGGACCTCCAGCAAACTGCAGCAGACCTGCAGAAGAGGGGCCTGACCGTTTGAAGAAAAACTAACAAACAGAAAGCAACAACATCAACATCAACATAATGGACCCCACACAAAAACCCCATCCATAGGTCATCAGGCTTAAAGATCAAAGATAGATAAATCCACAAAGATGAGGAAAAACCAGCAGAGAAATGCTGAAAATTTCAAAACAAAGAATGTCTCTTCTCTGAATGGTTGCAACTCCTCTCCAGCAATGGCACAAAACTGGACAGAGAACGAGATTGAGGAATTGACAGAAGTAGGCTTCAGAAAGCGGGTAATAACAAACTCCTTTGCATTAAAGAAGCATGTTCTAACTCAATGCAAGAAAGCTAACAGCCGTTGACAAAAAGTTACAGAAACTGCTAACCAGAATAAACAGTTTAGAGAGAAACATAAATGACTCAATGGAGCTGAAAAACACAGCACTAGAACTTCATAAAGCATACACAAGTATCAATAGCTGAATCAATCAAACAGAAGAAAGGATATCAGAGATTGAAGATCAACTTACTGAACTAAGGCATGAAGACAAGATTAGAGAAAAAAGAATAAAAGGGAATGAATAAAGCCTCCAAGAAATATGGGACTATGTGAAAAGACCAAACCTACATTTGATTGGTGTACCTCAAAGTGATGGGGAGAATGGAAATCAAGTTGGAAAACGCACTTCAGGATATTATCTTGCTAGGTTGGAGAACTTCCCCAACCTAGCAAAACCAACATTCAAATTCAGGAAATAGAACACTATTAAGATACTCCCCAAGAAGAGCAACCCAAAGACACATAATCATCAGATTCTCCAAGGTTGAAATGAAGGAAAAAATGTTAAGGGCAGACAGAAAGTTCAGGTTACCTATAAAGGGAAGCCCATCAGACTAATAGCAGATGTCTCTGCAGAAACCCTACAAGCCAGAAGAGAGTGGGGGCCAATATTCAATATTCTTAAAGAAAATAAATTTCAACCCAGAATTTCAGGTCCAGCCAAACTAAGCTTCATAAGCAAAGGAGAAATAAAATCCTTTCAGATAAGCTGAGGGATTTTTGTCACCACCCGGCATGTCTTACAAGAGCTTCTGAAGGAAACACTAAATATGGAAAGGAAAAACTGGTACCAGCTACTGCAAAAACACACCACAATATAAAGACCAATGACACTATGAAGAAACTGCATCAACTAATGTGAAAAAGAACCAGCTAGCATCATGATGGTAGGATCAGATTCACACATAACAACATTAACCTCAAATGTAAACGGGCTAAATGCCCCAATTAAAAGACACAGACTAGCAAATTGGATAAAGAGTCAAGACCCATTGGTGTGCTATATTCAGGATACCCATCTCACGTGCAAAAACACACATAGGCTCAAAATAAAGGGATGGAGGAAGATTTGCCAAGCAAATGGAGAGCCAAAAAAAAAAAAAAAAAAAAAAAAAAAAAAAAAAAAATCAGGGGTTGCAATCCTGGTCTCTGATAAAACAGAATTTAAATCAACAAAGATCAAAAAAGGCAAAGAAGGGCATTACATAATAGTAAAGGGATCAATGCAACAAAAAGAGCTAATTATCCTAAATAGATATGCACCCAATACAGGAGCACCCAGATGCAAAAAACAAGTTCTTAGAGACCTACAAAGACATGCAGACTCCCACACATTAATAGTGGGAGACTTTAACACCCTCTGTCAACACCAGACAGATCAATGAGACAGAAAATTAACAAGGACATCCAGGACTTGAACCCAGCTCTAGGCCAAGCAGACCTAATAGACATCTACAGAACTCTCCACTCCAAATCAACAGAATATACATTCTTCTCAGTGCCACATAGCATATATTCTAAAATTGACCACATAATTGAAAGTAAAACACTCCTCAGCAAATGCAAAGGAATGAAAATTATAAGAAACAGTCTCTCAGACCACAGTTAAATCAAATTAGAACTCAGGATTAAGAAAGTCACTCAAATCCCCACAACTATATTGAACAACCCATTCCTAAATGACTACTGGGTAAATAACAAAATTAAAGCAGAGATAAAGAAGTTATTTGAAACCAATGAGAACAAGGAGACAACATACCAGAATCTCTGGGACACAGCTAAAGCAGTGTTAGGAGGAAAATTTATAGCACTAAAATGCCCACATCAGAAAGCTAGAAAGATCTAAAATCAACATTCTGTCATCACAATTAAAAGAACTAAAGAAGCAAGAGGAAACAAATTAAAAAGCTTGTAGAAAACAAGAAATAACTAAGACTAGAGCAGAACTGAAGGAGACAGAGACACAGAACGCCTTAAAAAAAAAAATCAATGAACATAGGAGCCGGCTTTTAGAAAAGATTAATAAAATAGATGGACTACTAGCTAGACTAATAAAGAAAATAGGAAGAATCAAATAGACACAATAAAAAAAGATAAAGAGAATATCGCCATTAATCCCACAGAAATACAAACTACCATCAGAGAATACTATAAACACCTCTCTGCAGATAAACTAGAAAATCTAGAAGAAATGGAAAAATTCCTAGGCACATATGCCCTCCCAAGACTAAACCAGTAAGAAGTTAAATCCCTGAATAGATCAATAACAAGTTCTTTAATAGTAATTAATAGTAAATTAATAGTAATAATAGCAATAGTAATTAATAGCCTACCAAGCAAGAAAAACCCAGGATCAGATGGATTCACAGCCAAATTCTACCAGAGGTACAAAGAGGAGCTGATAACCACTCCTTCTGAAACTATTCCAAACTATTCCAAAAAGAGAGACTCCTTCTTAACTCATTTTATGAGGCCAGCATCATCCTGATACCAAAACCTGGCTGGCTGGCTGGCTGGCAGGCAGACACACGCACGTGCATGCGTGCACACACACACACACACACACACACACACACACACACATTTCAGGCCAATATCCCTGATGAACATCAATGTGAAAAACCTCAGTAAAATACTGGCCAAACTGAATCCAGCAGCGCATCAAAAAGCTTACCCACCACAATCAAGATGGTTTCATTCCTGGGATGCAAGGCTGGTTCAACATATGCAACTGAATAAATGTAATCCATCACATAAACAGAACCAATTGACAAAAACAACATGATTATTTCAATAGATGCAGAAAAGGCCTTTGATAAATTCAACATCCCTGCATGCTAAAAGCTCTCAATAAACTAGGTATTCATGGAACATATCTAAAAATAGTAAGAGCCATTTATGACAAACCCATAGCCAATATCATACTGAACAAGCAAAAGCTTGAAGCATTTCATTTGAAACCTGGCAGAAGACAAGGATGCCCTCTCTCACCACTCCTATTTAACACAGTATTGGAAGTTCCAGCCAGGGCAATCAGGCAACAGAAAGAAATAAAAGGTATTCAAATAGGAAGAGAAAAAGTCAAATTGTCTTTATTTGTAGGCAACATGCTTGTATATTTAGAAAATCCATCATCTTGGCCCAAAAACTCAAGCTAATAAGCAACTTCAGCAAAGTCTCAGGATACAAAATCAGTGTGCAAAAATCACAAGCATTACTATACACCAACAACAGACAAGCAGAGAGCCAAATCATGAGTGAACTCTCATTCACAATTGCTGCAAAGACAATAAAACACCCAGGAATACAACTTACAAGGGATGTGAAGGACCTCTTCAAGAAGAACAATAAACCACTGCTCAAGGAATAAGACAGGACACAAACAGATGGAAAAACATTCCATGCTCATGGATAGGAAGAATCAGTATCATGAAAATCACCATCCTGCCCAAAGTAATTTATAGATTCAATGCTATTCCCATCAAGCAACCAGTGACTTTCCTCACAGAATTAGAAAAAAAAAACTACTTTAAATTTTATGTGGAACCAAAAAAGAGCCATATAGCCAAGACAATTCTAAGCAAAAAGAACAAAGCTCTAAGGTATCATGCTACTTGACTTCCAACTATACTACAAGGCTATGGTAACCAAAACAGCATAGTACTGGTATTAAAACACATATATAGGCCAATGGAACAGAACAGAGACCTCAGAAGCAACACTGCACATCTACAACCATCTGATCTTTGACAAACGTCAAAAGCAATGGGGAAAGGATTCCCTATTTAATAAATGGTGCTGGGAAAACTGGCTAGCCATATGCAGAAAACTGAAACTGTACCCCTTCCTTACACCTTATACAAACATTAACTTAAGATGGATTAAAGACTTATGTGTAAAACCCAAATCCATAAAAACCCTAGAAGAAAATGTAGGCTATACCATTCAGGGCATAGGCATGGACAAAGACTTCAGATTAAAGCACCAAAAGCAATGGCAACAAAACCCAAAACGGACAAATGGGATCTAATCAAACTTAACAGCTTCTGCAGAGCAGAAGAAACTATCATCAGAGTGAACAGGCACCCTACAGAATGGGTGAAAATTTTTGCAAGCTACCTATCTGACAAAAGTCTAACATCTAGAATCTACAAGGAACTTAAACAAATATACAAGAAAAAAACAACCCCATCAAAAAGTAGGTGAAGAATACGAACAGACACTTCTCAAAAGAAGACATTTATGTGGCCAACAAACATACGTAAAAAAGTTTATCATCATTGGTCATTAGAGAAATGCAAATCAAAACCGCAATGAGATACCATCTCAAGCCAGTTAGAATGGCAATTATTAAAAAGTCAGGAGACAACAGATGGTGGCAAGGCTGTGGAGAAAAAGGAATGCTTTTACACTCTCGGTGGGAGTGTAAATTAGTTCAACCATTGTGGAAGACACTGTGGCAATTCCTCAAGGATCTAGAACCAGAAATACCATTTGACTCAGCAATCCCATTACTGGGTATATACCCAAAGGACTACAAATAATTCTACTGTAAAGACACATGCATATGTATATTTATTGAAGCACTATTCATAATAGCAAAGACTTGGAACCAACCCAAATGCCCATCAATGATAGATTGGATAAAAAAAAATGTGGCACATATACACCATGGAATACTATGTAACCAAAAAAAGGATGAGTTCATGTCCTTTGCAGGAATATGGATGAAGCTGGAAAACATCATCCTCAGCAAACCACAGGAATAGAAAACTAAACACCACATGTTTTCACTCATAAGTGAGAGCTGAACAATGAGAACACATGGACACAGGGAGAAGAACATCACACACCAGAGCCTATTGGTGGGTTAGGGGGAAAGGGGAAGGAGAGCATTAAGACAAATATCTAATGCATGCAGGGCTTAAAATCTAGATGACAGGTTGATAGGTGCAGCAAACCACCATGGTACATGTATATCTATGTAACAAATCTGCATATTCTGCGCATGTATCCCAGAACTTAAAGTAAAATAAAATAACATTATTACTAATAATAGCTAAGAATTATAAACACAACATTAGATGTTATATTGTATTACTTTATTTTCATTACAAAAGTGGTCAGCAACTTGATTACCTTCAAAATACTATGTTTTTCCAGCCTCCTCTTCCACCTCAAGTCTATCTGTTCTTCTCACTGCTCTCCCTGCTCCTCTGGGTTGTTCTACTTCCAACCCCTATTAGAAGTCCCTGAAGTGCCACCACCTCCTCCTCCAGCAAGGTTTGCCTTAGGAGCTTTCTCTTGACCCTCCATCGTTTTCTGTTTCTCCATTTTTACTTCTGCAATGCTCTGTTTTATGATCCTTTCTCCTTGGTTCCATTATTCTCTGAGAACTATAGGCTCTAAGGTGTATTAAAAATTTCCTATTTCACTATTCTACACATAAAAATGCTTCTAGCTACTGATCAGACTTTATATAATTTTGGGTCATCTGGGAGGCCAAAGGCCCTTTACTGCTTATGCTCACTGTGGCATAACGCTCAGTGACTACTTCAGACCCAAGCTCTACATCTATATCTTCAGTTGCCTAAATCTGCATGAGTAATTCAGTGTGCAAAATCAGTCCAAATCATCATTCTCTGAAACAAGATTTTTCCCTCAAATAAATTCTCATTTTTGCTAATGCTCCATTCAGGCATAAAACTTTGGCCTCACCTCTTCATTTCCAAGTAAATCACCAAATGCTTTGAGTCTATTCCTAAAAATATACCCCCAACTTTTCTGTCATTACTTCTCTCCAGCCTTTATGACTTCACCTCTATATTCCTATAAGAGCATGTTACCGGGTCTAATGGCTTCTTGTCTTCTTGTCTCTAACCACCTAACTCACTACCACAAGTCAAGTTTACCTAAAGGAAAGTCACTGTTTTCATGTATGTTGTCACTCTTCTAGTCTACAATTGTAATGGCTCACTTTTTGTGGCAACTTGACTGGGCCATTCACGCTGGTGACACATTGTTTCTGAGTGTGTCTGGGTGTTTCTAGGAAAGACTGACATTTGAATTGGTAGACTGAGTAAAGCAGATGGCCCTCTGCAATGCAGGTGGACCTCATCCAATCTGTTGAGAACCTGAATAGAACAAAAAGGCAGAGAAAGGTTGAATTAGCCTCCTCTACCCCACTGCTTGAGCTGAGACATTGGTCTTCTCCTTTTAGATTAAAACTTAAACCATAAGTGCTTCTGGTTCTTTGGCCTTTGGACTTGGAATGGAATATATACCACTAGTTTTCCTGGGTCTCCACTGTCCAGATGGCAAATCATGAGACTTCTAGCTGGTAATCATTTAATCCAATTCCTTATAATAAATTTCACATATGTATATACAGTCATGCATCCCTTAATAAGGAAATGTTCCGAGAAATGTGTTGTTAGGCAATTTTGTCATTGTGCAAACACCATAGAATGTTCTTACGCAAACCTAGATGGGATAGGCAATATGTTTATAGCCTATTTTTCCTAAGCTAAAAACCTGTACAGCATGTTATTGTACTAAATATTGTAGGCAATTATAACACGATGATAAATGTTTCTATGTATCTAAATGTAGAAAAGGTAAAGATATGATATTATAACTTTATGAGACCAAGGTTGTATGTGTGGTTCATCATTGACCAAAACATCATTATGCAGTGTATGGCTCTGTGTGTGTGTGTGTGTGTGTGTGTCTCCTATTGGTTTTGTTTCTCTGGAGAAGCCTGACTAATACAAGTGGCAATAATTTCCCATTTTGTGCAGAGTTAAGTCGAGTGTCTATGGCCAGATTTTAAATCATCCCATAATCGGGTACCTCCGACACTCCCTCCATCCTCTCTGTCCTAACTATCCAAACTTTCTGCACAACGTGAATCATCTGTTTCATTTGAGTTGGTTGTTTTGGAAATGGAGTTCACGCTTATTTTCAGTCTAAAAGTCACTGCTCATGTTGCTTAATGAATTGAAAGAATACTTCCTACTCTAAAATATAGCTCTAATTCTGCTCCTTCCAATAAATCTTTTCTACATTTCTATTGACTTTGAATTATTTTGTAACATGGCAGGCTGTGCTTGTAGACTTACTGTGGCATGTGCAACCTGTTGGTCCTCTGTTATTTAACCCCTGACTCTCTTGTTACTTGCATGTAAGCATGTCTCATCTCCTTATGAACAATAAGCTTCTCATCAATATTGGGCCACATCTCCCATTTCTTGTCTACCTTTTATAATATCTCACAAAATTCTTTATATACATGATACCTAATAAATACTTGAAAAATGGAGAGTAAAACAAAAAACTAAAATATTTTTTAGCACTTGACTCATAATCTCTCAAGTCATAAATTCTTTTATTTTCAATTTCAGTTCAAGATTATGCCTTTAAATCATTTTATCATTCTTTTACATATTTTTCAAAATGCATTTAAAAATAAAATACTTTCTGGAGAGAGATCCAAGATGGCTGATTAGCAGCAGCTCAGGATTGTAGCTTCCAGTGAAAGTGCAGAGAGCAAGTGGACACCGCACTTTCAGACGAATTTTTGTTGCCCACAGACCGGGAGATTCCCAGCAGAGGAGCCACACGGGTCACCAGCGCGACTTTTTTTGGCTGGCGCAGCTGTTTTGCTGGCGCCCCGGCACGGCGCTTCTCGGTGCAGAGTATACAGGACAGGGTGCCCTTTCAGGCGGGCTCGGCTGGTCCTATCACCACAAGGAGAACAGCAATTGGAAATGCTGAGGACTGAGAGTTTCACAGCAAGCACAGCCAAACTGGGAAGGTCCAGCTCTGTGGGGAAGGGGCATCTGCCAAAGGAAAACTAAGAAACAGAAAAAACTTCATCACCGGGTGGAGAGAGATCCAAGATGGCTGATTAGCAACAGCTCAAGATTGTAGCTGCCAGTGAAAGTGCAGAGAGCGAGTGGACACCACAATTTCAGACGAATTTCTATTGCCCACAAACTGGGAGATTCCCGGCAGAGGAGCCACACGTGTCGCCAGCGCGACTCTTTTGCCTGGCACGGCTGTTTTGCCAGTGCCCCAGCACAGTGCGGTGCTTCTCAGTGCAGAGTATACGCGACTGGGTGCCCTTTGAGTCGGGCTCAGCTGGTCCCATCCCCACAAGAACAGCAATTGGAAGCGCTGAGGACTGAGAGTTTCACAG